>VWZF01005392.1:192045-262858 GCA_013396755.1 Sclerurus mexicanus | reverse complement strand
GGCCGGCCACCGCGCCGTCTGCCAGAAACGCTGCCCGCGCACCGCTGGGAACGCCGCACGGGTGCTGTCTGAGGGGAGGGCTCGGAGGCTCCTTCCCCTTCACCGGTTTAAAAGAAGAGAAAGGTCGTAAAAGCAATGTTTCTCTTGGCAGAGCCTCAGGATTACTGCACATCAGAGTACCTGTCTCCGATGTTCGTGTTCCCCTTACCGGCAGCAATCGTGCCGTGTAACAGCAGCCAGCATTAACTCACACTTCTGTGTTTGTGCAGGGCCCCTGATGGCTCCGAGGTGGTAGCTGATGAAACCACAGTCCTCCGTGCCCCTGTTAGCAGGCCACCCACCAAACATTTCCACAGGCCGCAAGAAGAGGAAAGCACATCTTCCGAACGTGAGCCATGGCAAGCTGAGGAGCTGGGGACTGAGAATCAGCACCTCGAGCCCATCCCAACCCCTAAGGCCAATGGCAGGTGCAAGGAAGAACTGGGCAAGGGTGTGGACCCCAGATCTGCAGCAGAAAAAGTGGAGATGGCACATGAAGAGGCAAGTCCAGGAGACCTGGATGTGTTGTCCCCCTCAAGTCGGGGTTCATTCAGTGCTCACTTGGTTGGCAAGCCATGCAAGGCACATGCTCTGGCCAGCCAGCTCCAGAAGTGCCTGCAGGACTGTGGTGGCAGCACTGCTGGGCAGGAATCCCAGCAGCCCAGTCCTTCAGAGACTGTAGAAATTTGTGAGAGGGAAAGCAGAGCTTTCAAAAGCTCCAGATTGGCACCCCCAGAGCATGGGGTAAGGGCCCACTGGAGGGGCCTGTGGGGCAGGAGGAGTATACAGAGCTGGTGGAGAATACAGAGCTGGTGGAGAATCATTCTGACAGCCCAGGCCCCCCACCAAAAGCTCTGTCTCAGAAGGAGATTATCAAGTGCAGGTAGCGCTGTGGGGAGCATGGTAAAGCCTTTCTGCAGCTCTGCCACCTCAAGAAGCACCCTTTTGCCCACTCTGGCCACAAGCCCTTCCTGCACTTGGAGTGTGGCAAGAGCTCTAGTTCCGAGGGGAGCTTCCAGGCCCATGTGTTGCCCCACTGTGGGGTGTGCAGCCATTCCAGTGCATGCAGTATGACATGGCTCACTGCTCTCGCTGAGTGACATGGTTGTCATCCAGGAGCGTGGCCAAAGTGGTGGAGATTGAGACAGGGACCTGACTATCCCAGCCTCCCCTGGCTCATCTTCTGTACTTCTTAAAATGAGGTAAAAAGACAACAAAAAAACTAGCTCTCTTGTCTCTGTGTTAGCAACAAGGCCCTGTGCTCAGCCCTCGGCAGCATTAGCAGTCTTGGAGGTCAGTGCCTGTGTGAATGTGTGCCTTTACAGTAGCTGCTCCTCGAAGCTGTGGGTCTACACATGCCACATGCCAGTCCTGGTACAGAGGAGGCACTGGCTGTTGATGGGAATAACTTCTTACAGAAGACACAGCATTAATGATGCTTCTGCTCTGCCTGTGTTACGGTCTCAGTTGGTGACTGCACTGGGAGGAAGGCAGTGACTTTGAACAGTGCCTCCCTTTCACAGTTTTTTAATTCTTGCTATTCAGTTGCTTTCCTGGGCTTTACTCTTGGAGCTCAGCAACATTTTTGATCATTTGAAGGTGATACTGATGCCAGACATTACTGTAATCTTGTAATATGAAGAGCATTTTTCACAATTAGCAGAAGCAAAGTCCTGCCTTGGAGCTAGGGCTGAGTGTTCCTTCTCCACTGCCACCTCGTTTGCTTGTTGCCAGCTTCCTGGCCTTGCAGTGTTTGGACAGTCTGTCTGAGGACATGAGAAGAGTAGTTTTGTCTTGCTGTGCAAATAGCATTGTACAGTGCAATTTTCACTGTCCCCAACTGCAAGATTTTCCCTTTCCTCTCCGTGTTCAAGTTGGAATGAATTCACGTTTATGAATCTGTTTCCCCTGTTTATTTTCTCACATTCTTGCTTTCTCTCTTCCACTTCTTTCCTTGTCCTGCACCAAAAAGCTAAAAGACAGCACCACCACAACTACACCCCAATATTCCCTCTGCTCCACATTCTTCAGTGCCTGTTTGCCAACTGAGACGTGCTGATGGAAATTTATCCCATTTCAGGAAGGAAGTGCACAGTTCCCAATGCCATGTGAACTTGCCCTCAAAGGAGGAGACTGACAATACCAAATCTAACAGGTCTTTCAGACTTGCCCACTTTGCACTCTCTTTTCATGTGTTATACAAACACCACTTTCATTTGCTGCATCCTCAGTTTTAGCTATTCTTGCTCTCTGTCTTGTGCTTCTCTAATATCTGCATTTCCCCAAAATTTTTTGTTTAGTTTTGTTTAGGGGCTTTAAATTCTCTGGGCTTCGTATGCCCACTGCACAAGAGGAAACTATAGGGGAAACATTAGTATCAAAGTTTCTTTTGGGGTGCTATGAATGCAGTCGTGACACTCTGAAAAGCTGCTCTTTGCAGTTTTCTATGTTTAACTTTTTTTCTTTTTCCATAAACTTTTTTGACCAGTTTGCAGGCAAAGTGCTAGAGATCCATGACACTTTGATGTGAAGTGAGGATGGAAGGTGAATTCAGCTGATAAACCTTTGCGTGTCCTTATTTTTAACTATTTTCTTCAAAGTCAGAGGGTACATGAACTGAGTCTTTGCCCTGAGTTCTTGGAGCACAGGCATATGTGGGGCGCTCATATTTGAAGCTTCAGTGCTTCCTACTGCTCCCTTTTTAGTGCCTATCCAAACTCAAATATTGACACAGTTGCAGCGTTCTTGCTGGAGCTGGGCTTGTGTGCTGTGTTTGAAGCAAATGCCCTCTGTCGCTCCAGAACTGGGAGAGAAGGGGAAGCAATGGGGGGAAGGGAAGGGGAGAACTCAGGCCCCTATTTCCTAAACAGCTGACCTGCTTCTTTATTCTGAGGTAATGGGGAGAAATAGTAGGAGCAATTACGAATTATGAGGTGTTCAGAGAAACATTGTTAACCTCACAGTTGTGCTGAGTAGGTGGGGGCAAGTCTGTGCTGTGCTGCACGTATCACTTGGCTGCATAATAAACTCAGCTGGCTAATCCTGGCTAAGGACCCCTGTAGGTGATGATGCCACCACTGTGTCTTTGTCTTTATCTTAGAAACACCATGTCCTTATGTGAACAACCTTTTGCTTGACAGTAAAATGATGACAAAAGTTGTTTATTCCTAAGAAAATCCAATAAAAGCCTGAAGACGACGATGCTGGCGAACCTCAGCGTGGATAGGATCTGTACAGGGTGCCATGGCCTCACTAGATACTGTCTGATGCTGTATAGCTTGGTGTTTGCAGCATCTGAAGGGGTGTAGAATTATCCAATGCTCTACCTTTTCTGGTATTATGTCCGGTAAATGTGATTTTAATTACTACATTGTGGGCTCTGAATGCCTTTTTTTACTGGGATCCATAACAAACACTCACTCCAGTGCATTACATTTGGTGTAGGCGGCAGTATCCTGGTGAGAAATGCCTTACTGGAAGAAGGGTAGCAAGGAAAAGGACAGGTACTTGCTTGGTCCCATATGCTGGCATGGGGCACAGTCACAGGGTGCTGCCTTACAGTGCTGACGGTCATGATGCTTCGGGACAGCAGACACGTGGATCACCCCGTTGGCTACAGATCTTGCGCTCCTGTTACCCTTACAGGTTCAGGCAGCAAGCACACAGCTCCCCTGGCTGGTGGGTCCACCGTGCTGGCAGGGCTCCACCAAGGCCTTGGGGTGCTGCTGGAGCACTCTGGGGTGGTGAGTGTGCAGGTCTGTCCAATGATCAGGGTCCTTCTTGCTGCCAGGGCCTCACCAGCTATCAGGCATGCACATGAACTTCAGCAGTACACTTAAACTTCATGCCACAGCCAGGGTTCAGCCCCTGGCCATCTTGTAAACTGGCTTAAACCTGGCCAAGGTGTTTGAATGAAAAGACAGCAGCAGGCTGCAAGGAAAGGGGATGATTCTCTGGGTCTTAAGGGCCTTCCCCCTCAGCAGCTCTCCTGTCCTCAGGGACAGGGGAACCCCTGGGTGAGGGGATGCGGATTTCATCTTTGTGATTGTATCCAAAATGTTACTTTGATCAACGTGTATAACTCACTTCAGAAACATATTGGTAAATACCCCAACGATTGAACCAGCAAACTCACCATCACAGAGCAGAAAAAGGCCCAAGAAAATGGGCCAATGCCAAACTTTCTATATTCTGATCCTTGGAAGTTGGAAAATCAGTTACATAGGAAACGAATAATTGTCAAAGGTTTTCTTCACTTAAAAAGAACAGTCAACACATAGAGGGAAAGAGTTCAAAACTCCCAGCTATGTTAAAAGCCAGAACTCTGGGATGGTAAAGATATGAATCTTAACTCTCTTGTCCTAAGAAAGAAAATACAATCCATCATTCATGTGTGGCTGATGGCAGAAAGAAAATGAAATTATAAGAAGTTTCTTACAGGAATGGTGAACAGCTGGAAGAGTTAAATGTTGGAGCAGTGGAAGTCTAAGCTCTGGGAGAGGTGATAGCTTATGCATGCTGTGCTCCTGCAGAGGCTACTCACAGCAATGGGAGAAACAGAGAGGAGCCCTAAAAGCATATTACAGAATGAGAAAAGGCCACAATGTGAAGAGTCAGCATCTTGAATTACTAACATTGTTGTAAGATACAAGGAAGGGCTGGAAAGTATTCCAGGATGTAGTGAAAATCTTCAATTGCAAAGCAAAACCAATGTAAAGAAATAGTAGAAACTTAAGTCATGGATGTAACCTTGAGTAATCAAGAGATAAAAGGTTTCTGCAGTTACAGTCAACAACCTAGTTGCCCAGATAGGTAGGTTTGTCCTGTGTCACAGAAGGAAAGAAGAACAGCAACTGAAAAAAGAAGCAGCCAGACATAGTGACAGAATCATCAGTAAGGGTTTTATAAACAAGTGCTTAAGCAACAAAATGAATGTAGGAACCAGAACAGAAGTAATACTAAAGGAAGATGGCATAGATAAGTATTAGAAGATAATCATACCTGTCTGATAACCAAGCTTAACTGCTCCATTGTAGCATTGCTTATGGTTAGCCTTATATACTGCAGGGTACCGTGGAAGGGGCTAACACCTTTCCTTTAAAGGAAAGACAAGAAGATGGTAAAAGTCTGTGCATAAGCATAACAACGTTGACTTAAGCTGCAGTGTAAGGGCTGCCTGGTTATTATAAAGAAGAGTCAAAGAGAGATTCAGGAATGAAAAAAAGTGACTGAGAATACTGGGATGTTTGTGCCCCATCCCACAGCAAGGAGTGGAGGTGACTGCTGTGTAGGACATGGCAGCAGCTCTGACTTGACCACTCTCACGAAACCTGTTTGTGTTTTGATGCCTCCTTCCTGTCCCCGCCTGTGCTCTCTGCCTAAGTAACATGGGATGTTTCTCGGGTTGTGCCTAATTCCATGCATAGACCCCTGCACCCAGGTCATCTCCACTCAGGGCATCCCAGCCGTTCCTAAAGGTGTTTCTCCAGAAACCAAAGGGGTGGAGGTGTGTGTGGATGAGAATAGGAAATACTCTTATATGAAGGAGGGAGCCTCTGCAACTGCTCTTTGTACCAGTGGCCACAGAGTCATTCCTCAGCCACCCTAATGCTAATATTTGCACTCCTTCTATGGAGATAAACATTACAGATGCATCTGCTGCACAGAGGCACAGCACAAAACATGCTCCCTGCTGGCAGAAAGCACCTCTGTGCCATGTGGCAGTTTCTGAAACTACCCCCACCCTGCTCTGCTTTCTGCTGGTTTTTCACTTTGCCAATATTCTGCTTGCTGTAGAAATACAATTCCCGGCTCTAGTAGCCAAGTTCTTGAATTATTAGCTGATGTCATGACATCCAGACAATTCCTGCCTCCCTGCTTCTGGAATCCCTTGTTTTCCTGCCTGGTTTTGAGTATGCTATCTCCCTGCTCATCAGAGCTTCTGTTTGCTTTTGGATGTACTTTATTGTATTTCACTGTGGGGGAATAAAAGGGGAAGCCCAAACTTCATGCAGCTTCATCCTCCTCCACTCAGCTGGGAATTTTAAGTAAGCTGAGAAGTATGCACTGCCAATGGCATTGCTGACCTAACTGGTTAAATTCCAAATGGCCTGTCAAAGTCACTCCTTCTGCTCCTTTGGCATTGGGGAGGGAGAAGGGAGAGACTTAAGCTCTGTGTTCTGGTGCCAAAGTAGCTGTGGCTGAGCTTGCTGGTAACTGCAGGGAGAAAAGACAACTGAACCTCAGGAAGAAGCAGGGGAGCTGGCAGCTAAAGAGAGGACTGGGAATGGCTAAGGAGCTCTCTTGCTGTGTGCAAGGCTACTAGAGAACAAGGTCTCTGAGAAGAGTCAGTGTGGAGGGGAGGCAGTGATGGTGCTAAGAGCTGCACAAGAACAAAGGGAGGGAAAAGGAGCACACTCCTCTCCATGCAAGCCCAAGTTCTCCCTGTGTCCTGGGACAAGTTTGTCCTCTCACTCCTCATGCCATTTTCCCAGTTATGAAATGCAATGTTAATTAAGGAAGAAAATGAAGATGCTCTGGAGGGAGAGATGCCAATAGAGGAGGGATGAGAGGAGCCTCAGTCCCACTGTCCCTGACACACCATGACCTCTGGAGTCCTGTTTCTTCATTCTGGTTCAATATTAACCCAGTGGGGCTGTGACTCCACTTATTCTGTTTCCTTTGCGATTCCCCTGCAGCCAGAGCTGTACGGCATGGCACACACCAAAACCAGCCTACTGAGGGGCTTGCTCCTCTCCAGCCTTCTGCACCTTACATTGAGCCATGCTGAAGGTAAGACTCAATGGCAGAGGGAGAAGGACAGTACTAGTGGGTGACAGCAGGAAGAAAGATGGGGTTATTTCTTTCCATTGGTAAAGCAGATGGCAGGTTTTATTGGTAAGTCAGGAGGATCTGCTAAAAGCTTGAGGTTGGAAACAGAAGGGTGCTGAGAGTGGAGTGAACACAGGAGGATGCAAGCATCTGTCAGCTGGTGACAGCAGCTCGGTGGATTTTGTGGGTCACCTGGGAAATGTCAGAGAAGGAAATGGGGCTCAGTCCAGGATCATGTGTAACACAATTGTGGGACTTTTGGGGATAGAGTTCCTCAGCTGACCTGGGTGGCTTCAATTCTCCATTGCCTCCTCAGCTGTTCCTTGCAACTTAAGGCCATACAGAGTATGCTACAGAATATGCTGCCTTCCTGCTTACTGCTCCTTTTACGACAGCCTCTAATTCATCTGTCTTTTCTTCATATGAGGTTAGGTAGTCTCTGACCCACTACTGTGTAGGAGATAACCTGTCCACAGGTCTCCAGTCAGGGTCTCTGAACATGGAGATGGAATCAAGCTGTGCTTATTGTAGTGGTCTGAGGCTGGCACTACAGAAATAGTGGCTGGCAGGGACAGTAGCAGGCTCAAAGCAAAGAAGCCTCTACCTAACTGCAAAACAGCAGAGCAGCTTTGCTGAGGAAGCAGAGGATTCCTGTCCCTTCTATTACCTAAGTGACAGATGAATTCCAGAGAGCCTGCTCTGATCATCAGACGTAGACCAGGCAGGGCTTCTCCTCTCCGTATGGTGCACTGTGGGGGCCTGGGCTGTGGTATCACTGCATCAGCGGCTTGTGGTTTTTGGAAACTGCAAGGGGAAACAAAGGGGCCCTCCAGCTGCAAAGCAGCCCTTTGACTGGCAGTGTTCTGACCCGGTAGTTTTCCTGGAAAAGGGGCAGGCATTGTCACTGCTCAAGCGCCCACGACGTGCCAACAAGGGATTTCTAGAAGAGATGCTTAAGGGAAACCTGGAGCGAGAGTGCCTGGAGGAGACATGCAGTTATGAGGAGGCTTTTGAAGCCCTTGAATCCACCGATCAGACGGTACGTACGGATGTTCCGAGGAAACATTCCCTCAGCCAACCTCTGTAGTGAGAGACCAGCAGGTCGCACATGCAGCCAGGGACCAGGGTTGTCATACTCAATTCTGTGAACCTAAGATGAGGCTGATGTGTGTGTGCCCCAGGGAGAGCTCAAGGTTTCTTAGGGAGCTTCCCTCCTGGAGACACTTCGGGGCATGCTACTCAAAGCTCAGGTTCTTTTCCCTCCCTCTACACGCATGAAGTGAAAAGGAGAGAGCCTTCCCATGGTCTTGAATAGCATCTCCCACTAGCTCAGCATGGTGCCTCACATGTGTGGGTTGCCACTGTCCCAGATACTCACAGAGGAGCTGGCTCAGCAGCCAAACACTGAGTGCAGGTGCCTCAAAATCCTTTGAGCTAAAGCTTTTGCACATCCTGTCCATTGTTCTGGTTTCCAGACTCACTCTGCGAAATTTGTGCTGCATCCTTTTGGGATTTGCTCCTAGCCCCAGGCTGGTGTACATGCTGAATTCCACACCCAGGCGTACAACAGATAAACAGTTAGGAGCCTAAACCAGAAAGACACCACCTCTGTGGAGCATTTCTAGAGCAATCAACCCCAGGCTGCCCAGCAGAGATGTAGGTCTAAAGAGCTGACGTACATGTGAGCTGTGAGCATAAAAGTTCCAGATTCAGCTGCTTGCACATGTGCCCTGTAGCCCACTGAACTGTAGAAGCCTCTGCTTTCTCTGCAGGTTCACAAAGGTTGTAAACATCTTTGGTATCTTTAGAAAAAACAGAACTCTCTTGATTCCTGAGCCTGATGTGTGAGAATGTGGTTTTATATCAGATTTTTTGCTTTGTTGGACTCCGTAGTAATTGGCATAAACAGAGCTAGGTTAGTCTTTCCTTTTGTTGTGATCGGGCATTCTCTTACTGGTTTGAATTGCAGTAGCCAAGTAAGGTCTGATGTTCTGTGTCTCTAAATAGATTTTTATAATTTTTTTTCTTTTTTTACAGGAGGCATTTTGGTCAAAATACCGAGGTAAGTTGTTTCAAGTCCTGCAGGCACTGTACTGTCCCTTAGGATGCACTGTCACATCCTGGAGAGATGGCTGCCTCTTTCAAGAGCTCACTTTCCAGGGCAAAGCACTTGTGTTTTGCCTCTAGATGATAACTAATTCAAATTGTGATGCTTATTTGGATTCCTTTCATATGTATTTCTTTCTTCTTATTTTGCTAGTATGTCAGGGCCAGAGAATGCCCAGGACAGTTCTGGATGCTTGCCTAGAAGGTATGAAATTCACGCTGACCTCAATCTCCCAGATACAGCGAGTGCCAGGAATTTGCTTCCTGCAAAGCTTGTACAGAAAAAAAATTAATCTGAAGTTGGAGAAGCTATATAATTATAAAGAAAAATATCAGGAGTGGGGGGGTTGAATTATTTCCTCCGCTTTATGTCCCCTTTAACCATTTCACAAACAGCCTGACTTGTGCACTGAAGCAGCGCAGGGTAAATATCCTTTTCCTTGTGACACAGTCTGGTGCAGCCTGAGGTGAGCAGCCTCTTAGAAGGGCTCTGAGCCAGAGCAAAGCACAGAGCTTCAGGGATAGCTCCTTCTGATGAGGCAGAGAGAGCTTAGGCTGTGTACTCTTCTCACAGGAGGAGGATGACTGTGCTTGTGCAGGTTCATGCACACACCAAAAGTCAAAGGGATATGAGGGATGGTACCTCTGACCTTGAAAAATGCAACATCCAGTTCCACTGACCCTGGCTTACACCGTGTTGGATTTTGACAGGTGACTGCTCTCTTGGGCTGGGCCAGAACTATCGGGGAACAATTAGCTACACCAAGTCAGGGATTGAATGTCAAGTGTGGACAAGCAAATATCCACATATTCCTAAGTAAGTTCATCTTCTGCATACCCCTAAGGGGTTCTCCAGAGCGTCCTTCCTTCCCTCCTAGCTTAACCAGCTTTTTTTTCATAGATTTAATGCCACCATTTATCCCAACCTCATTGAGAACTACTGCAGGAACCCAGACAACAACTCGGAAGGCCCGTGGTGCTACACCCGAGACCCAACGGTGGAACGGGAGGAATGTCCCATCCCAGTGTGTGGTACGCCTCAGCACTGCGCTCCAGAACGCCTTTCACTCACAGCACACACTGCACTGAGACTGATGCCAAATCAGTCAAGGAGAGGCTTAGGAGGAAGGGTGCTTACATGAACAGGGGCTAGTAGGAGTAGAGAAGCTATATCTTAAAGAGTAAAGGAGCTGAGGAGGAAAAGTCATTGAGTTGCCCATACATAATGTGCTGTTTTTTCTAGACTATGCTAATCTAGATCTAAATTAAATCCAGTGTCAGCAGCCCACTGGAGTCTACTACAGTTTTTTAAAGTCAGTCATCCCAAAATCCTGGCTCAGTTGCCTCTAATTTGTGACAGCCATGAGTGATAGTGTTTCTTGGTCTGAATTACCCCTCTAGGACAAAACAACTACAGGTTGTGCTGACTGCCTGCCCTGATGTTCAGTTCTGTGGAGGCCTGCAGTATAATACCCGTAATCTCAAGAAAAGTGAAGATGCCCATCTCTCATCACTGCACTTGACAGGAGGGAGAACCATCCCCCTACACTTACACATTCCCATTTCTCCCCAGTGCAGAGCTGTCTCCCCTGGGGCTTGACCTCTGTCTGAGAAGAACTGGTAGAAAGCAGAGAACCTTCTGCTCAGAAGCATCTCTTCCAAAAGCAGAGATTAAAGGAAACAACCCTAAGTGAAAGTCAGAGAGGTCAGCAACCACTGTGACCATGGGGTATTCTGAAGTTTTAGAAGCCATTACCATTGCTCTGGTCTGCAACTGAAAAGACATACTGCTCTGCTTTGAGGCAATCAGGCATCTGTACTATCTCTGTTCACTAGTTAGTTTCTGACTTAGAGTGGCTTACAGTTACATTTGCATGGATATGGCAGGGCTAAAAAGGCCTTGGCTTTGTGCACAATTCTTTTGTAATAGTATTGACGTGAGTTAGTCAACCAGAAACTGATTAAGGTGAGAGCTACTTGGTCAGGGGCTGTTGTGCCTCAGGGTGAATAGTCAAACCCCTGTGCACAAGAAGGCAGCTTGAGGCCAAGCACCTGCCACAGGACAGATTACTGGGTGCCCACGCCCTCAGGAAATGCTGCTTAAAGCTTGCAGCCATTAGGAGACTTGGAAGAAAAAGTATGGAAATTCTCACAGGAAAATTTTTCACTTAGATTTAGAAATACTGGCAAAAGTTAAAACTTGCAATTTTAGTAGCATATCACGGTAAAAGGCTCCCCTAAACGTGGTCTAGTTATGCATTTGAGTATAAGGCATCGGAGGTTCTAACACAGTGGCATTATGATGCTTGAAGACACCTACCCATCCCTTAAACTGGCTCTCAAAGATGCCCAGAAAGACAATATTGTTGCTCCCATCTTAGTGACAAAAAAAAGTGTGATGAATTGTGCCAGCTTCACCTCACCTATTGGTGAACACCTCTGTTACTGCAATATTTTAGAGGGCCACCACATGCATGGGAGCACAGCAGGAGCTCCCAAACACAATGGGATGCCCCATAGACCTCTAGGCTTTAGGAAAGGAGTGCTGGTGAAATTTGCTAATAGTACTTCTGAGCAAAGCTATGGCTTAAACCACAGCTCTCTGTCTTTCCAGGTGAAGACAGGATGACAGTTCCATTTACTCCACGGGTCACACCACCTCCCCCAGTGGAGCCTTGTGAACAAGAGAAAGGCATGCTTTACACAGGCACCCTCTCAGTCACTTTGTCTGGAGCTAAGTGTCTGCCGTGGAACTCTGAGAAAGCCAAAGAGGTGCTCCGTGGAAAACACCTTGACCCAGAGGTGAAGCTGCTGGAGAATTACTGTCGGAATCCAGACAGAGATGATGAGGGTGTCTGGTGTGTCACGGAAGAACCACCCTACTTCGACTATTGCGATCTGCACTACTGCGGTGAGAAGTCTGCATAGGTTTTGGTAGGCACACGGGTGAGGCAGTGGCAAATAAAACCAGTACATGCCACTACAGTGAAGTGCTTGGCCTGGGAGGCATAGACAAGGATGTACATGCACCATTCAAGTGGGAGTCATGTTTGTCCAAATATTACATGTACTAACATGCCTTAGGTGTATAGCTGTTACGTGTCTCAGGGGTTCTCTTCTCCCTGAAAATTCACACTGGTGGCCAAGGAGCATTAAAAAGAGCAGTGATTTTAAAACATCAGTCCTTCATCAGACTCACTGTGTGGAAAGGAACACTTACATTGCTGATAATTATGGGAACTATAGCTAAGCCTTTTACCATGTTTGTCTTTCCATCTCTCTCAGACAGCTTGCTAGAGGATGAGAATGAAGAGGCGGAGGGAATATCAGGACGTTCTACTCATCAAGAGTTCAGAACCTTCTTTGATGACAAAACTTTTGGTTCAGGCGAAGCAGGTGAGCAAAAACTCTAGACACAGCATCACAGTTTGTAGAAATGCTGCAGCTTCTTCCCACAGGGTACTCACTGTTCCTCAGGACCATCAGCTAGACAAATGTTGTTAAAAGCAGGGGAAGATATTGAAACTCCTTGAAGAAATCTCAGAAGTCAATATCCAGTTACAATCATGGAGCTAGTGAGCACTTCCTTTCTAGGATCTTCCAGCTTAGCATGCTGACTGCAGATGACAGTTCTCCTTTGTGAATCAGGGACAGTAGCAAACCCAGATGCCTGTTTTTCCAGACTGCGGCACTCGTCCTTTATTTGAGAAGAAAAAGGTAACAGACAAAAGTGAGAAGGAGCTGTTGGAGTCCTACGTGAAAGCCAGAGTTGTCCATGGGGATGATGCAGAAGTCGGCAGCTCCCCGTGGTAAGTAGTCTCTTTGCATAGTCCTTCATAGGGAATTGTGTTTTTCTTCTCTCCAGCTCAAGCAGGTAGAAATAAAAGGGCTTTCTCATTTCAGGCAGCACGCAAACGTTATGGATTCTTATCAAAGCTTCTCCACGTGGTTGATTGGGCAATAGTAACATAGCAGGAAAGAAGCTCACCTCTTGAGCTAAGCACACAACCACCTGGGAAAGCAAGAGCGCTGTGTATTTCATCTTTGTCTCTTCCTCTTTCCAGCACTGCTGGAGCAGAAAGGATGAGAAACCTCTCTAGGTGAAAGAAATGGGGTAAATGGCCTACTGCATAGAATATACTTGTCCAGGAAAACTGGCTACAGAGCCACTTGTACAATTCTTTGTCAGTATACTGCACTGCTCTTCCCTGCTCACTGCAAATTCTGCACTTTCCACATGATGTTGGGACCCATTCAGCCAGCCACATCTTTAGTCCTGCTGTGTATATCTCCTTCCTCATCTCTCAGGCAGGTGATGCTCTACAAAAAGAGTCCTCAAGAGCTGCTCTGTGGTGCCAGCCTCATCAGTGACAGGTGGATCCTGACTGCTGCTCACTGTCTTTATTATCCACCCTGGGACAAGAACTTAACTACAAATGACATCTTGGTGCGCATTGGCAAGCACGTAAGGACAAAGTAAGAGTCTGGATGAAGTGAGAGTAAATTAACCTTCCTCTTGGAGTAATGAGATACAGTGAAGTTGGGCTGTCATTCAGTATCCAAGGAAATATCACACCAATGTCACGTGTCTCTCAATAATGGGATCTAATGGGGCTGTCATTTGCTGCTCTTGCTGATCCTAAAGATTAAAGTCAAAGGGAGGGCAGAAGCATCAGAAGTCTAAAGGGGTGTTCCAATGTAAAGAAAGCATTATCTCAGAGGGCAGAAAGCACCTCAGAGAATCACAAACTCCAGAAAACTCTTAGTTGCTACTGTACAGCAAGTTGTTTCCTTCACAACTATTTCAGATATGAAAAGAACAAAGAAAAGATTGCTCTGTTGGATAAAATCATCATCCATCCTAAGTACAACTGGAAAGAGAACATGGACCGAGACATCGCGCTCATGCACTTAAGGAGACCTGTCATCTTTAGTGACTACATCCATCCTGTCTGCCTGCCTACCAAAGAGGTCGTGCAGAGGTGAGGAGACTGTCCTACAGTCCTAAAAATACAGGCTACAAAAGCCAGCTCTGGCTCTTAAAAAAACAAAAACACCCAAAAGCCAGAAAAAGATGACTTATCAAGGCTATTTGCAGCAAGAGAGCCAGGTAGGAATAAGCTGTTACAATACGTTTGACTATATTCACGCTTCCATCCACAGGCTGATGCTGGCAGGCTACAAAGGGCGGGTAACTGGTTGGGGAAACTTGAAAGAAACATGGGCCACGAGCCCCAGCAACCTGCCCACAGTTCTGCAACAGCTCAATGTGCCCATTGTAGACCAAAGGACATGCAAGGAATCCACCAAGGTTAAAGTCACTGACAACATGTTTTGTGCAGGTAAGTAGCACTGGAGACACACGCACAACCTGCCACAGAAGAAGAGGGCTCTGAGCTCCTGGTGGGGCTCATGCAGCAAGGTTACTTTTTGATGGATTTGCAAATGCCCTCAGCAAAGAATAACTTCCCTATGATAAGAACTTTCTCAGCTCTCAGAAAACACGAAGGCTAGAGAACTTAGAGCCATGAATAAAGTTTGTAACACCAAGCTGTGTCAGGCACTAGCCTAATGGCACCAGGTATTAGCAGCAGCTGTGGGAGAACTAAGCACATATAAAATTATCTTTTCATCAGTACATAGAATAATTCAGTGACTTCCTAAATTAAAGGCTGCATATCCATCATCCTGTCTACTAGCTTGTCTCAGTCTTTTGGAGCCCATTCATACTTATGCCCACAAATTCTGTGGCAACACACTCCTACCTTCCTAAGTAACTTCTGGCCCTATACCCTTTTTCAGAGAGAGGGGAAGTAGGCACAGAATTCAAGATATGAAGAGACTATGGATTTATGTACCAGTTTAATAGTTCCTGCTGTATTCTTTTTTTGTGCAGACTTTATCAGTTCCTACAAACAAGCCTCCAGTGATTTTTGACTAAGTCTATGCTGCTTGCATCTAAATGTATGTGATTGCTTGAGTTAGAATGGAAACCAGTTTCCTGAGTGTGCTGAAAGTACACTGTTTTTATGGTTTCTTTTTCTAGACAACATTCTTGAAAAATAGCTGTGATGCAGACGTACAGGATAAAAGGGAAACACAGGTGATGGGAAAATGCAAAGATACCATCTAGTTCACGAGGAACGAAAGTGAAATCCTTTTCCTCTTCATAGGGAGACTTCAGGAAGACAGTCAGTTGAGGGAGAGATAAAATAGAGCTTGCAGAGTGACAGGAAGCTGAAAGTGAGGACAGCAATGTATCTCCATGGTAAACAGAACGATAGAACAGGAAACATGGAGCATTACAAGGAGTTTCTGAGGAAAGAGAAAAACACAGTAGCTCAAGCTACAGCTGTTGAACACAGTGGCAACTAACACAGCAATTCTGATGAAAAAAACCAGGAATGAGAGCAGAGAGGGTAGATTCAGGAATGATGCAAAGACAGAAGCAGAGGTAGCTGTCTTACATATAAATTTAGAAACCTGCTTTGTTTTTTATATTCAGTCCAAGAGGCACCAGAAGCAGCAAATAGTCTCTCTCATGGTCTCAGAAAATTTATGCAACTTTAAAGATGGCCAACACCAGCCACTACCCTTACAGGCAAATGTCCAACTTTTTTCTTGGCTGCAGGTTACAGTCCTCAGGACGTGAAGAGAGGAGATGCCTGTGAAGGGGACAGTGGGGGGCCTTTTGTAATGAAGGTATGTTCAACAAGCTCAAGCTCATAGGAGCTAGGTTTCTGCTATGCTGAACTTGCCTAGTAGTCTAAAAAACAGAGCAAAGGTGGAGACTGCTGAGTGGCTGAAGCAAACCCACCTCATGCCCACGCTGAGCAATGGAGAGGAATCTTGCACTCTTTTCTATACTGAGCCCTCAGCAAACATGGAGATCAGCTGCAGAACGAATCCCAAAGCAGTATCCTTCACTAAATAGGCTGGGGTGCATACAAGGTTTAGATCTGAACAGGCAACAAAGCTGCTAAGAGGATCTAGAGCACAAGTCCTGTGAGGACAAGCTGAGGGAAGTTGGCATTATTTAGCCTGGAGAAAAAAAGGCTTCAGGGCAACCTTATCACTCTACTTCCTGAAAGGAGGTTGTACCAAGGTGGGGGTTGGCCTTTTCTCCAGGGAACTAGTGACAGGACAGAGGAAACAGCCTCAAGCTGTGTCAGGGGAAGTTCAGGTTGGACATTACGAGGAGTTTCTTCACTTGAAAGGGTGTTTAAGCATTGGAAAAGGCTGCCTGTGGAAGTGGTGGCACCACCATCCCTGAAAGCATTCAAGAAATGACCAGACTTTGAACTTAGCACTATGGTTTAGTTGGTACAGTGGTGGTCAGTCACAGGTTGGGCTTGATCTCGGAGGTGTTTTCCAACTGTAATGATTCTATCAAAGTCTCTTACTTCTTGTGCCAATCCCATTTTTAATTTGCTTTAGAACCCAGACGACAACCGTTGGTATCAAGTGGGAATAGTTTCATGGGGAGAAGGCTGTGACCGAGATGGCAAATATGGATTTTACACCCACGTATTCCGTCTGAAAAAGTGGATGCGAAAAGTCATTGAAAAACATGGGCAATAGATGAAGCATATACCTTGCTTGCTCTCAGATTTCCTACAATGCTCCCTCCACCTAAGGAGCTTCACATAAGCACAGAAGATCCTGAAGTAAAAATTATATCCTTTCAACTTGACAAGCGAAAAGTCTTATCTGTTGAAAATAAAAGCTCTCAAACCCATCCTCTTCCTTTTGTTCATGCTGAGTTTAGCTGCACTTGGATCTAAGCCATGACGGTAGCCAGTACCACCACAGCAGTAGTTGTACTGCTAATTACCTGTTGTGCTTCAAACAAATTCTCCTCCCTTCTATCAGCTATAATCAATGGATTTTGGACCTAAGATGATGGCTTTGGCAGTCACAGCAAGCACAACTGTACCCTCGTGCACCATCCATTTCCTCCCTTCAAGACAACTCATTTTCTGTTCTAGATTTTGAACCAAAAACGTACCAGATAACCATCCTACCGGAACTGTGGCATTGCACAAAACACAAATTTCAAAAGTAAAGCCATAAAGACATTGTTCTCAGCTACAATAGCAGGCGACAAATACCAGCATCGCTGCAATTCATCCTGCAGAGAAATCTGGGCATGAATACATTAAGCAGCACTTCTAGTAACTTTCTACACAGCAGGTGGTGCTGGGCCCTCATTGTGTGTTTTCCACCTGCATAGTAAGATTCAGAAGGAAGCAATTCATGCATTGTCAAAGGGCCTCCAAGGGAAGCACCCTGCACTCTACCTGTGCTTGTCTTACAGAGGCTGTTTAGGGATCTCTGCCAAAAGAAGCTTCAGTTCTTTCAAAAGCTCCTCTTCAGCAGCAGTTTGTGGACTGCTGTGGACCCAACAGTAAACACATATTCTTAACTAGCCAACTTGTTCAGCCCAATTTTCTCTTAAAGCAATAATGAGATTTGAAAACCCTTCTTGCTCCCTATGGCAGCATATTCCTAAACTTCTCGCTCATAGTGCCATAAAGTCACAGAAACAGGCAACAGTGAAATTTAGTTGTTCTACAAAAACAGTTATTGATCAATTAGTGTCTGGCCACCTCCTTTAAGATGGCTCATTTGGGAACAAACTTGAAGTAACCCAATTCAATTGTCCAAAGCAAGAGCAAAAACCAACCACTCAATGACATGTGAAGAATGAAGTCTCAAGAGCTCACCTTCCATGACTGTTTAAAGTCACTGATAACCACAGGCATTGGACACTGAAAATGTTTAGCCCTTCTAATATTTAAAGGCTCGCCCTTTCACTACTATCTAATAATCTGTGACAAATCGCATATCTAAGAGGGGGACCAGGCCCACAGAGTTTCAGGAGTGAGTCACTGTTCACATTCACTGGTTACAAACAATACAGAGGAATAATTTTTAAAATTCAGTTTAATATTATTTAAATAATGTCTGGGCTAAAGATTAGGCTTTATTAATTTATGTGCACAAGTTTTAGTTCAGAACTCCCAGGATATTGAGTCCGACCAAACACTACAGAGACATAGGGCAAAAACTCATTCAGAAAAAACAACTATATCTTCTGCTACTCAATTTTTCCTGTATTTCACTTCCAATTCAGCTTCAAATTTCAAATAGTTTATACAGGTTTGCAGGCATTGCTGTTTTAACATCCTGAGCTAATTAACAAATAGTTCTTAAGAATGTCTGCTGGATATGGTAAAAGAACATATGGATTAATTTAAATGTCACTAAGTTTCAGAGAGCAGCTAGTAATTGAGAGGTAGTGGCAGTAACTCTAGTGCCAGCCAACACAAACTATTCACAAACTGCCCCTGGTTTAAGTGCACAAAACCTCAGCACTTACCAATAAGGGCCAAACCTCCACTTGTAACAGAGCTCTGTTCCACAAGAAAGTGCGTGCCCATTTCAGGTTATGAGAGGAGACTGCAACTATTAAATCAAGGTGGTGGAGCAATGAGTGGCATTGTATCAATTAACACAGGATGGAGAACACTTGCGAGTCACAGTATGCAAACTCACCATAAGCACCAAGCAGCAATATGTCAACTGCAACCCCAGCCTAGGGGTCCTGTGAAAGTTTTCAGACATTTGCAGAAGCTCTGGCATAGATCTGTTGTACAAGTACTAATTTAAAGCCACATTTTTACTGTAATCAGGCAAGGCAGTTTCAGTAATGGCCTAATGCAGAGACTGCTGGTCCACAGAGGAAACAACAAAAGCAGCAGTTACATGGAACAGATTAAAATCTAGAGCAGAAGTGTGCTATTTTAAGCCTGCCTGACCAATTCTTCAGTAACTGTTCTAGCTACAGAACAGATGTGCAATGTATGCTTTGCAACCAATTCTCACATGGAAGTGCAGTAGTAAGGTGAAAACACATCACCTCCTTAGAAATGAAAGGGCTAGAAAGGATACACAGTGTGTCTGTCTTAATCTTCGCGTTTTCAGCTTCTGAAAAAGGCTTCTCTCAAAAAAAAGGAAAAAAAAAAGTGGCTACAGCTTTTTCAGACTAGCACTACTAGGTGTCTTTGTTACACAAAATAGTAGAGTTTGCTAACATCAGATGTTTAAGAGCAAAAAGAAAGTAGTGGTGAGGTCTACCTGCAAGAGGAACACTGCTTAACCAAATGAGTTCAGGATGAATGAGCCCAATGACTGTACTTCACTACTAGTCTATTCCCTATCAACAGCAGCAGGCTCCCTCAAAGAAAGCTCCTTCAAGCTGGGACTACACTTAATCTGGGTAAAGCCATCATGAGGACTAGATAATTTAAAATAAGCATTTCAGCAAACTAAATATTCTCAAGTTACAGAAACATACTCCAAAACAAAATAAAGGAACTATATAAAAATGAACTACTGCTCTTAGAAGTAAGAGTGCAAAGTCTCAGGACTGCACCCACAGATAGTGTATTTCCACTTATTCTTCCTTATAATGTATCCAAACCCCAAGGTTCATGTCAAGAATAGCTTAGTTCAGTTTCTAGATGCCCAGTCACTAATGTTCAGGAATAGAGTGACCTCTAACCAGCAGCTGCTGCTGTTCCTACAGAGGCTGGTATAGTTAATGCAAACTTTATTTACAAAAGACACTTAAATTAGTTACTTCATGCCATGTGTCCATACAGAATCAACAGTTCAAGGATTACATGGAGAAGAATCCACAAAATTAAAAGTGAAACCACTAAAGATCTAAGAGTTAAGAACTAGGAAAAAATCTTAAAGACGATTTTACAAATAAAAACCCCAAGTTATGAGAAACTACTCTGAGAAAGAGAATGGTTGTTTACAGGTCTGTACACTAAAACTAATACACAGACAGCCTTCTATTGTCAAAGAGATGCTCACTGAGAAGCAGAGTATGTACAAATACTTGTGCCACAATGACTCAACCCCCCAAAATCCACTGTATTATACATAAACCAGTTTGTATACATTAGGCCTAAACGAGGCCATTTAACTATGAAGACTTCTAGTTTAGTAAACTAAAGCTGAAGACAGCCCCAAGCAACAGCAATACTGTCTCTTTTGCATCTCTATTTGCGACTGCTTTTTATTCTCTCCAATCTTTTTTTCAAGTCATCAATATTGGCTGCTGCAGAAGAGGGTGAAGCCAGGGTAGTTCCAATGCCAGAGGAATGAGTCTGATTGGAGTCCAGGTCCAGGTGTTGGTATTGCTCCCGGGACTCCCGGAGCTGGGAGAGCTTACTGTGAAGCATGTCTGTAGAGGATGCAACCGTAGGGAGTGTAGGTTTAGAGAGCAGAAACGTCAGAGGGGGTCTGTCTTCCTGCTACGAGGGAGGAAAGTGAAGTGTTAAGACATGTAGTGGTAAACACTATATAAGAAGTGCACATCATAATCAACGGCTTTTCATCTTTACAGGAAATAGTAAAATCACAGGAAAGGGAAGGATCACTACAACACAAGCGAATCTGGAGCAATAAAGTCAGAACCATGCAAAACTAACTAAAATACTCAATTCTTATCATTTGAGTGGTTCATGCCAGTAGGGGCACAAAGGAACTAGTATTTAAAGATCAAAAAATTCACTGCAGACCAGTGTTTTACTGAGACAGAACTTCAGAGTCTTAAACAGCCTGAATTCTAACACCACAAGAGCAAAGTCCACGCCTATGTGCAGCATCAACAGGCAATGAATTTTCTGGAGGAATGAGAAGGGGAAACTTGAATTAATTGGCAAGATTGAGCCTGCCAAAGACTTAAAGTGTCAATTCACTGTTCTTTTACCAACTGATATTTCCATCAGAGTTACTTACTGTGTTACAATCATCTAGGAAACATTTCCCCTCCTCAGAGCTATGAGCTGATACGCAAGTTAAAACAGTGATGCACCTGGGTAACTATTCCTACAGTGCACATCACTTCTCACATGGCTGAGTGCAAATTTCAGTAATTGGCACTACCTTCCTAACACACAGATCACTGAACTGTACGAGATTTCGGTCCACAGGTTCCAATACTAAGCTCAATCAGCACTTCTGTGCCTCAGTACCCATACACCCAAAATATATACAACTTCAGAGTCTTAATTCAGCTCTTACAGTTGTTTCAGAGCAGAAAGATCTAGAATTTCCACATCATTCAACTCAGAGGTCAATATACGTTCGCTTTTAGAGAACAGTGGTTAACAACCTTTCTGAGACTCTACCCAAACTACAGGGCTGTAGAAACAACCTGCATGTACACCAGTGCCGCAGACAGTGTGGACTGGAACTTGAGCCTGTTTGGCCAATGAGTTTAAAGCCATCTATACTAGGCGTGGTGACATGTGGTAACTAAGGACATGAACTACAATGAAAGATCATGAATTCTGATTGGAATCTGCCTTTGGCAGAGAAAACAGTCATTTGAATTCTTAAAAAAAAATTACAAATCGAGTTCCTCCCCAGGAGATTTACAAGTGTTGACAAGTACAATACCTTTGCGTTGTCAAGGCCACAACGCTGCCTGAGGATTTTTAGTCTTTCCAAGTAAACTGAAGGCCCCACTTCCTCCCCATTTGTGTTTCCTATAGATGAAGATACAGTATGGGTGGACACAGGAACACACGTTCCTTCCATCTGAGAAGAAATTCCTGAAGGATAAGGGGAAAGAAGGAAGAAAAGTTAAAAACAAATAGAAACATCAAAAAAACCCATAACCCTCTTGGTCAGTTCCTCGAAGTAAGATGCAATGGATGGAGAACTAACCAACCTATGAGCTACCAAGCTATTTGCATTTGCTAGTATAGATGCATCAGCCCTTCCAATTCCTTGCAAGAATGACAGTTGAAAACCAAGAAAAGACATTAAGAAATTTAGGAAGTGGCTGCAGAGCAGGTCCAGAAGTGATGAGGCCGACAGCTGAAGACAACAGTGGGGGGAGAGTAAGATGCTGATGTGGATCAGCAGTAAGGAACCACAGCGATCGACAGAACGAACTCAGCAATCGGCAGGATGGGAAATATTTGGAGGAGTCTGTCTTTTTCTACTTCAGTACTACTTTTGGGCTTACCACTGATTCTAACCCCTCTTTACTTCTTCATTTGTGTAACTTAAAGCTTTTTCTTCCGATTCAGTCTTAAAAAGCGATTTCTGGAAGGCACATAGCACGTTTTTAAAGCTTCCCTACCAAAAGACTAGAAAAGGAATTTACATGATGAAAAAGGCTTTTCCGTTGTGAAATAAACTGCAAATTCTAAGTCTTAGCATGGACAAGGCTATGTTTTCACTAATTTACTGCAAGGGTACTTAAAAAAGATAAAAGGAGAATTAAGGTTAAGCATTTTTACTTTTAATATACTTACTTTTATTTTACTCTAAATAAAGCACTCTTGCAATACAGAACAATATCCTTTATTATATCAAAATTATAGTTAGTGAGGGGAAAAAAGAAAATTATGGCACAAATTTAATTTTGAAAACTGCTGTACTAATTTCTGAATTGTACAGACTTTTAGGATGAAATGGTAGAACTTTCTGTCCTACCTAGTTGGACACGTTTAAGAGGTTCTGAAAGAATCTCATTATCTCCCTAAAGTAATCTACAATACAGGGGGTAGAAGAAGAAACAATAGAAAAAAGGCCAAAATCTCACAGGACACTGAAATGTGAAGGAAACAAAAGTTAGTTTTGATAGACTGTATCAGTTTTTACTGTCAGCTCATAATTTGTCACATTCCCTCCCTAGTATTTCATTACATACTTACTTGTACTTATCTGCAATGAAAAGACTCACTAACAAACTGTTTTACAGTAATATATCCAATTAAAAAGATAATTTGTTGGAAAAGGGTCACCACAAATTCTGCTACAGAAACAGTTCCAGTTACTTAAAATAAGCTTTCCAATTCCATAGCAAATAATACTATCAAAAAGCCTCCTGCACCTTTTTGGTAGAAAGTTAAGTGGAGAACCTGACTGCTGCTGCTGTTATAAACCAGCTATATACCTTGCAGAACCAGTTCTTGATACCAGACACATGGAAACATAGGCTACATACTCGAACAACTTGTTTAACAAGCTTTTCAAATATTTTCTACATTTTAAGTTGTAACTTCATTTTTTTTTTTTGTAAACAAAGAATGCATAGTCCCTGCAAACAGTGCCTCATGAAGCAACACAAGCACCAAGAAGATACGTGGTTTGCTTTGGAAATCCATAAATGTCTGCAAATATTAGTTTCTACCAGGAGACATGTAACTGTTCTACTATCTCTGCTTCTCATATATGAATCAGTTTTGCTATAACATGTACCTGTAGAAGCAGCAATGCGTCCTTTCCCCTCCCGTTCTGTTTCTATCAGTCTGAGGCCTCTTTCCACATAGCTCTGGAAGAATTGAGAGGAGTTTTTCAGGAAGGGCTCAATGTCTGCATCAGAATATTTCTTTTTGTATTCATACAGCTCTGCCAGACCCTGGAAGGGAAGAGTTTATATGTATTACTACAACTGCTGTATACAACATACTAACATATCGTGCCCTCTTCCTTGCAGGAAGGGACCACTCACCTCCTTGGTGTTCTCCTTTGAACCAATCTTCTTAAATATTTCTGCCAAAATATCATTAACTTTGGCTTTTGAAGCCTTTTCCTCCTAAATTAATAAACAAAAGGAGACTTTTAGAACACAGTGAACAAAACCAGATGAAGTCAGACAAACCCACACCACCCTCAGATCTGCCAGCTGGATACAGAGCTTCCAAGACGAAGAAAATCTTCAGGTGATCAGGGTTCTACATAGGGTTTACACAGAATGAGAGCAAGGACATCATCAAGCTGTAAGACTCCTTTAGAGAAGTTAGCGTTTAAAACCTGGTTTGGGTATGGTTAACTTTTAGTAGAACAGATGCACTATCAGGCAGCACAAAACCTATGCTGCACACTTGAGTGTCCTGGAGAGTACTTCATTCTTGGATATGCACACAATACTCATGTAAACACACACGGCAAGTTCCTAAAACAGCCATAAATGAAAGGGAAATTAGAAGACTATTTCCAACATTAGTTGCGTGTTGGAAAGGCAGTTACTACTTCACATTCCACAAACACAAAAGTAAGCTTGTTTGTTATATAAATTCCCTTACATTCCCTTTCCCTACCAACATATTTTCTTTACTTACTATACGAGAAGCTCCTTTTTCTGTATCCTTATCAGCTTTTCCACTCTGGTCCATGGAGTGTTTCATTACTCTACAGAGGTGAGCTTCTAGCTCAGACTCATTTTTGTTGTCTATCATTGTTAAGTGATCTAAGATCTAAAATGAGAAAAAATGGGAAGAAAAAAAAAATAAGGAAAAACTTCAGACACTGCACGAATATCCAATTTAGAAGTACATCACTGTGGAGAATTATGACCAGAACAAGCTGATAGAAAATTGCTGAGCCTAAGGATCACATCAGAAGTGAAAGTGAAAAGTTACAAGACTTAACTGCCACACCTGCAGTAACAGGGAGAAGTGGCTAGTGCCAGGTCAGAAACTGAATGTGTGATCACCGTGTGAGGAAAAAGCTAAAGCTGATTAGTAGAAAAAGACTTGTGTTAAATGCTAATAGGTTCAAAGACAAATGCTAAATGTTAATAAGACCAAGTAGTGCTTAGTTAAGAAACAGAAAAAGAAACTGAGTTATGTATAGAGATCTGTGATATGAAATAAATGATTCTTGCTTCACCACGCTGAAAGTCTGTGCATTCATTTGCTAGACATGACTAGTGATTGCTCTGACCTTGGGCCCTTTCAACTTGCACAGGGTGTGAAGCAGAGTCTTCAGTGTCCTTATAGGAAAATCACTCTTGCATTGCTTCAGCTTCTCTTTGGGAAAAACCTTCATGAAAATGTGGATATCCAGTAGAATCCGATCCAGATTTATGCTATTAATGGTTTCCGGAAGAAGACGCACCATTCTCCACAGACACTGGAATGAGAGGCTGATTTAAGCAAGCCAACTCAAGGAAAATGCATTCAATTATATAAGGAGAGATTACACAACACTATCACTGAGTCACTCCACTCTGCTACCAGGCATGCACAGTGTCTGTCTGCTGAAGCTAAATTTGCACTGCTATGCACTTTCTCTTTGTAACTAGCTGTACAGTATCCAGATCTTTCTTGGGAGCTGACGCATAAATGCAGTGCTGATTTCTCTACCTACAGCAGTACTGAAAGCTCTGTTTGAAGGAATTTCAGCAGATAATACATACATGCAATGTACACCAACATGCAGCATGAGCTCTTTAGGTTTAACCTCATGAAGAATGTCTAAGTTGTCTTTGAATCATACCAGTTACAAGAGGGTGTTGTATGATAAAAAAAGATCACACTCATGCTTTAAATGCAGACATTTGCATGTTCATTCTACTTATCATTGGAGATGGCAAAATACAAGTCAGCTCCAGCCTGGGACTGTTTGAACCCACAATACAGTGCTGTGCCCATGCAAATGAGCCCAGCAGGTGACTGTACACCTATGTATGGAGTTTGATTTACTGTACACAAGTTTCTGTAAACTATTAGCAGGTGTTAAAATCCCTCCTGGCATACAAGACATCCCTATATGTGACATCTAATAAGGTTGTAAGAGTTATAAGAAGTATTTCAAGCTACAGCCACTAATTTTTTTTAACTGTATCTGTTCTTTCAGCCAAGATGATTCAGATAAACCAAGTAAGTTCAAAATCTCTACTATAGGCTCACCTTCATGACAAGTTCTGAAAACTTAGGAGAGCTGGCTGTTGCTAGAAGACTGTCTTGGAGCAAAACAAGCAGAGCACTAGAAGGAATAAATTTATAAAGGTTACACAAAAAAGTGCTATATACAAGAAAAAAAAAGATGCCAACTCACCCCAGAACACCATGCCAGAGACTGTTAGTCCAGCAGTTGACATCACGTTGTGTAACAGCTCTTTCCTTCTTTCTTTCTAGTATGTTACAAGAATTTAAGAGGCAGTCTGCTGAACTACAAAGCATACAGAATCATACTACGCTGGTTTGTTTAACTTGCCTCCAGCTTTGCAGATTGCGCAGTCAAATTCTGATCACCCGTGACAATCTGTGATAATTTTTTACCAGCTAACTGAATGATTCTACAGACATTTATTTTTACTCACAGAATGACTAACAAACTCAGCCATTCAAGGAACACACAAGGACAGGTAAAGAAAAGCAGTAATTGTGCAGTTTTCATTATATACCTCAAGATGTTGGTCTGGTCAGACTTCTCCAGAACTTTCACTACCAAGAGGTTGACTGATCGGATGACCTGCTCACCCTCCTCAAGGTCTTCAACCCGAGAATCCAGCATTAGTGTGATAAGACCATGCATTAGGTCTTTAAGCACACCAGTGGAGGCCTCCCGAGCCAGACTCTCTATCTGAAATAACTACAGATTGAAGACAGTATTAGTTTTCTCTGCACACAATCCTTTAATACAGGGATTTCTCTAGACTGCACTGCCTAACCATGATATCTTCCAGTTTCCCACAACGTTAAACAGCCAAAACACAGCTATGAAGCAAGGAGTTATCCCTACTAAGTGACTTCTGAAAATATTTAGGCCATTAACTCAGCACTAAAAAGGTAAGGAATATTAAGAACAGAGCTTAATAGAAGTATTACAGTGGTTGTATTCTGCAGAAGCAACAGAGACCTTCTTCCCAATTTCTCATTCCCCACACCCTCTCAGGTGGTGTATTGGTGAGCAGATAGTTAGCCACAAACCTTCATAGAAAAGACTGAGTAGTAATCTAATCTATAGGACAGACATTACATTCTCCTGCAACCTCTGCACAGAAGTTATTTGCTCTTCACCTCCCCTTTTATGCAAAGCCTTACCGTGATCATGCTCCCAATAATGCAGCTGTAAAGCCTGACTATCTCATCTTTGTCCAGCTTCTCGTCTGCCATGTGCGTGTTGTAGATTAACCGAAGCTGCATAAAAGTAGCTATTAGGAATTGGTCAATGTGGCCAGACATCGCTTCTGCCTTGTCTTCCTGTTTGAGTACCTCATCAATCTAAGATTTAAAAACAAAACACTCCAGTAAAGTCAACATAATGCAAATAGTGCAAAATAACAATAATTTAAAAACTTTTCTGTAGGAGGAGTCTTGCCCTCACCAATTGCTTTGCCAAGGCACTTGTATTCTAAGCTTTCACCTGAAACCAGTAGACACAGACCTGTATTACTAATCCCAAAACAACCAATTATTGATCTTTTAGAGAATGGCAATTCTGTCCTGTACACAAATGAAAACTGACCACTACATTATAGATTCTGGAATTAACAGCTTTCAGAAATCTCCTGGACAAAAAGATTTTAAGTACCTAAAACCACCCTATAACCATGTAAAAACTATGAGGCAAAACAATCCTTTTGCTGAGGATCTATAAAACAGTTTACATTAGAAATTAAGTCTCACTGACTAACCAGCTTTTTCAAACTCATAGCACAAGCAACTTAACAAAACCAAAAAGATAGCACAGAAGCACTAATGAAAAAGGTGTTCAGCCTATTCCACATCTTCCAAGTGGAATTTCTATTGCAGAAGCGAGTCAGATGGCCCCTGTGCACTTAGTTTTGTCATCAGGGAGATTCTGAGCAGAGTCCACGTCACCTGACGTGATTGCTCCACCAGAGTGCAACTCATCACACTCGCAAATAGTTTAGTACAGTGTGATTAGTTGCTACCTTAATCCACTTACCTGTGTCAGAGCCTGAATGCTTGTATTTATATCACCACTGGCTACTTGGGAAATGACAAAGTTGATAGTAGAAGCTGTGTTACTGTGCATGTCATCAAAGTGCGGGGACACAGCACGGATTCTAAACAGTTGAAAACAGGATTCATTACTTTTTGGAGAGTTTAATTCACACTTAACTGCTATATTTCAATGATGATTTAGAAACAAGGAAAAGGTATAGTCAGGGAAGGAACCATTCTTTTTAACATAGCTATTGCACCACTTCTAAGGACACTGATGAGGTATTTACAAACTCAAGATTCTTTTACTGTAAAAACACGTAAGTAGAATTCAGGTTTTTCATTAGAAATAACTGCTCTCCAGATTTCACAACAGCATAGCAGACCTTTGTTCTGACATCTCTTCAAATTAGCTAACACTACCCTCTTAAGAAGTCTGAATGTAGAAACTAGTCAATTCAGCTGCACAAAATAGTTTTTAAGCAGCCCTGCTGGTTTCACTTAGGAGCTGAAACTAAACTCACTTGGGTTCAGGAATCAAAACTGGCTCAAAGATGTCATCCAGTTTGTGCTGCACAAGTGCTGGCATCTCACATCTGACAGTTCCATTGTCATTTTCAATTTCATCAAGATCCAGCTGAAATTCCCGTGGAACTGTATGTGCTGTCTCAGAGTGGCTGCCCATGTTGCGATTTTGGCTATAGAAACCAGGAGAGAGGTGTTTATTATACATACACAAGAGGCTAGAGTACTAGCACCAGCATCCACTGGTAGCCCTAAAGCTCTCAGAATAGCACAGATTTTGAAGTTCTGATTATATTTAAACCCCTAGTAATTCCCTCTACCTTTCCCCTAGCCATTAGTAAAACAGGTTTTTGTAGGCCAGAAAAGCAGCTGCTGGTTACTTGCCTTCCTACTTCCTCTTATAACCCACAACAAGACCCCTTGCACCTGTGACAGGTATGCAATGGCTTGAAATAATTAGTAGAGTTTACAGTAGTATTAATGGAATATAGCTTTAAAGTTGGTGTGGCTTTTTTTATCTCTTTTGCTTTTTTAATGATGGACAGGATGCATATATACATAGCAACCTTGCAAGTTCCTCTAAAACCTAAGACTCCCAGCATGCCACGACTTGTGCTGCATATTAGATTTTTCAAGGAAATATTCTAAGATGTAGTCCTCAACATGGACTTCTACTCCAAAATCAGGCATCAATGAATACGGTTACTGAAATTTCTGTTTCTGGTTGCCTCAGGCTCTATGATTCACACATGCTTACCCAGTTCTGTGCTTTATGTTTAACATAACAAGTTACGAACAGGATCTAACCAATAAAAAGTTTCATGTAACACACTGGAAGTTCTTCCAATATTTTGAATCATTGCTTAATGTGCCAGGTCTGTCTGCAGTTCAATCTATAGTCACCTTGACAGAAACCTGTATTTTTTGTTTCTTTTCTTTATGTTAGAGACCTGTAAATAACCTAGAACTAGCCATAGCAAACCCATCACCCTCAGGAAGGGATGACTGGGATAGAAATTGAAAGACACAAGAGCCTTGCTACCAAGGAGTTAGTGGGCAGTACTTACATCCTATAAGTGCGATACATAATTCTGTCCATGGAGAAGCAGTGAAAAAAGGCACAAGACCATTTAGAAAGATTTCAAGACAGACAAGACAAAAAAAGTTTCAGACATTTTGATTTAGATTATTTGGCCGATTTTCACAACATGCAAAGATGATGATACAAGAACTAAGGTGACATTGCCAGACACGGTATTAGCACACACACTATGCAGGGTAGAGGCTGCAACATATCATTACATACTTCAGCTTGGAGGACATGTCCTCAGCCGGTCCCTTGCGCATCATGCTAGCGTTAGCACTGATGTTCTGAGTACGCTGAGGTTTCTCCTCTGCCTGTCTCACGGGAGCAGCAGAGGGTCTCTTGGCTGACCGTTTTATTCTTTCCTCCAGCATGCTCATGTCTTTCTCAGAAAGCTGTAACACACAATGCTTTCACTCAACTCGAGTTGCATGTATTGCAGAAATCTAGGTCACTTATAGGATGCATACCACTTACTACTGCAGACTGAAGTTCTCTATTACCAAGGTAGGAACTGTCAATGCCATCACCTAGCAGCAAACTAACAGGGCCACTTTGAATTGTCAGATGGTATTTCAAGAGCAAATTAACTCATACTGACAAGCTGTAATACCAAATTCTTATTTCTAGCCCACAGAATTTTCAAGAAACAATTCATCTTAAGTTCAAGCTTTGGTACTATCAAGTGTTTCCAACTGTTGCATGTGTTGCTGCAAAAAACCCAAACAAAAAATCTCCACCCACCTTTTTATATTCCCTATTAGGAGACCAGGCAGTGCTTTAACACTCTGGACCCCAAGTCCTTCTGACAGTTGTCCCATTCAATGTACTCATAATTCAACTTGAACACAAGATCATCCAACCTAATGCTTCAAATAAGGCAGTGTAAAGATTCATGCTTACCTACTGGACCAAAGATTACCAATAACTACATTCAAACAAAAGTAGGCATAACAATTTTGTGAGAACTACTCTTCAGCACCCCTGTGATCTGGAAACCTTCCTGAGAACCCATACATTTTAGATGGAACATACTGAAGCTCAGAAAGTCATGGTTGAAAGTTCTTTTCTTAACCTTGAAAATTCAAAAACAAATGGACTATGCAAAGCTGAGGAGGCAGACTGCACTCTGAACCTTAGTTGAAATATGGTAGGAATCTAAAATATTAATGAAAATGTAACATTCATTCTCGTGGAAATGGTTATCAGAGAAAACAAGAGTCACATAAATTTCAACTTTTCAAAAAGGTGGAAAGAAAAAAAGCAAGGAGGAGCATCCTCCCTGCCCATCATATTCCATAAAATATCCATTCAAGTTACTCTTTATAAGCAATTTAATTCCTGTGAAAGTCAGTTTTCTCCTTTGTTCCAGCTATACTCACATTTCCAATCAGCTTGAACACTTGGTCGCCATGAACGTTGTAGACTGTCACAATGGTGTTCAGTGCAGCATTGCGCACTGTGTTGTCCCTATCCCCAATATGAGTTGCCATTTCTTTTAAGGCTTTCCCTGGAGTTGGCTGGCATACGTTCATGCCATATGATTCAACCAGGCACCCAAGCTCTTCCAAGCATTCTGAAGAAAGAAAACACACACACACATTCAATTTGAAAGCTGGTGGAAAGAGAGCCCTCCCCATTTCTGTGTTGCTTGCACAACCTGAACATTCACTGTAAGAACTGTCAATCACAAAGCTGATGATAGATACACTTCAAGTAATTTATGAGATGAATAAATAATAAGTATTGATGAATAAAAGTAAACTGCAGATCCAGACTACTTCACACAGGGTATCTAAAAGCTGTCAGTCACACTTTCAAGTATTTCCTGTTACTATATACGATCAATGTTACAGTTGACTTCATATCTAGGTAGTTTAGACAATCGTGAGTTTGCAGTGCCGTGTTACATATAGAATTTAACTTCCTGGTTATACCAGGATATTCAAGGCAACTTGTTTGCAGTACAAACACTGTAACTTTGTTACGGACATTAATGTGCAATGTAGACACATTTCTTGATTAGATTAACGGATTTCCTTGGTGAGTAGGACAACAGTATTGTCAGTCTTCTTCCCAGCACTGTTTCACTAAGAAAACAAGCCTACTCAAGGGAGACACAATCTTAATACTGATAGCAACCGGAGAGATTGCTCGTCTTTGGAAGGTACAAATAAAAAGCAATATGATACTTTAAAATCTGATCCCTTTAAACCACTTACAAACATCTGCATAAAATGCCACACGCGGGCAAATCTCACATCTCACCCTACATTCTTATGCTGGGTTTTTCCGGATGCAAACCAAACCAATTTCACAGGCCCAGTTCAATCTGCCATTTCTCACCTGCACGTTGTTTTGAGTTTTTGGATTTTGTCCCCTCCATGATGAAAGGGAACATCTTGCTGGCTGGATAGATGAGACACATCCTGTTCAGAATGGCACGTACATCCTTGCGGATGACATCTTTCGGTTCTCCTACCTAATGGAAAATTAATAAAGGAAAAAAGAAAGAAGAAATATAAAATATTCTAAACAGTCTCATGATACTGCTGACCATTCTAAATAACGTTAGGAAAGGCAGAATTATTCTCAAGGCAAAAGTCCTTTTTGGTCAATGTCTTCTAAAAGGAAATATGCAGGCTTCTAAGTGCCACATCTACATATCTTTTCAATACCTCCAGTGATGGAGACTCCACCACTTCCCTGGTCAGCCTGTTCCAATGCTTGACCAGCTGTTCAGTGAGAAATTTTTTTCTAATATCCAACATAAGCCTCCACTGGCACAACTTGAAGCTGTTTTCTCTCATCCTATTCACTTGCTACTTGGCAAGAAAGAGACCAATACCCACCTCACCACAACCTCCTTTCAGGTAGCTATAAAGAGCACTACGATCTCCCCTGAGCCTCCTTTTCTCCAGGTTAAAAATCTGTTGTACCTCACACAATTGGCCTTGGCCCATTGATCCAGCCTGCCCAGATGCCTCTGCAGAGCCTTCCTACCCTCCAGCAGACTGACACCCCTGCCCAATCACTGATGAAGATATTAAACAGGACTGGCCCCAACTCTGAGCCCTAGGGAACACCACTCATGACCAGCTGACAGCTGGATTTAACTCCATTTACAAAATACTTAGAATGAACATATTGCAGTATTTTATGGTATCCTGCTATGTTCCTCATGAGAAATAAGGTTAGTTTCTGTAAAACAAATCATACCTTTAGGATAAGATATGGGATGAAAGAGGATGCTTCATTTTCAGTGAGGTGATACTCTTCTTGACTCAGCAAATTGAAAAGCAATTTAAGGTATTCGAGTGTTTTCATCAGAACGCTTGTGTTGGTATCAAAGAACCGCAGGGTAAGCCATTTTAAGATCAAATCCAGGCAGCTGATGACTCCGTCTTTTTCACTCTCCAAGTGCTTGATGGAAAAAAAAAAATGTTATGCACAATCATATACCCACACTGTTCAAGAAAGAACAAAGAATGAGCTAAGCTATATCTGATAAGATAGTCTACATTTATTGGTCAATTCTTAGAACCATAAGTACTCACTTCTAATGTACACAGCTTTTCTGAAATTCTAAGAGAAGTCTCTGGTGAGGAAGCTTTCCCTTTTCCCAAGAAACAGTATTAATACCAAATTCACCATACCTCTGAAAATTATTTCTATATATGTTTACATTTCTACTTCACAGAACAATGACTCCCGAGTACTCAGAAAATTCCCATTTGATTTCAATTCAAGCAGAATATTTCACAGCACAGAATAATTTTATAGAACATCATCTACTACCAAAGATCCAAACTCACCTCAATCATAACAGCCAGTGCTTTGTTGTGGTGCTGAAAGTCTGCATGAAACATCTCATCCTGTAGCCATTTGGCCACACAAGTGGACATCTGAGTTTTCAGCTGTTCAATATATTCATCACGGGGAGTAGTGAAATTCCACTTCAACACCTGTAAAAGGCACCATTTAGAACTCAAAGCAAGCAGGACCTCTTCTTCCTGATTGATTCTCCTGATTCCACATCTTTTAGTTCTCCTTTAGAATCTGTTTTCAAAGTCTTTTTATTGACTATTGTTTATTGATAATTATATATATATATAATCTTATTGATTATAAGTAATAGGAATAATCAGCGGTGTTTGCTCACCTTCTCTTACATGAAAAATTTCCTTCATGTGGACTAGTTATCTTTAGGCAACCATCTTAATTACCACTTAAAGTGATTGTTTTTAAGCTACAGACAAGTCTATCTACTAAGAAGTTGCAAATAACATACATGTTTTCAGTAACAGAATTTCCCTACAAATGGCTAAGCAGGGCTGTTCAAAGTAAGTATATTAAAGCATTTACAATGTATCCTAGAACTCTGATATGGTACCTGAAAATAGTTGATTAAGCTTAATGATACTTCACAAATTTTGTGCAATTATACGCTGTCATAAAAGTCAAAGTCTTTTATGACCGCGTATAAATGCACAAAATTTAGAAATCAGCAGAGAAACACCACAATAAGCCAGATATTGACCTGTGAAATTCAACTGAAGAATCAGGTAATCAATCCAAGAGATGGACAGCGACTAGCACTTGCATGCTGCAGCATGTTTAATTCTAAATTAAAAAACAATGAATGACCTTAAAAAGACAAAACCTCCTTCAAAACTTGTGAATACATTCCAATTTTTCTCACCTTCAGAGCTTTCTCCTCTTTCATCCTCTGTTCTTTCCCATTTGGGACTATGATAAAAATAGGACCTGATTTATCATCATCTTCCTTCAAATTAGGCTTGCTTAGCACTTTCTTTCCTTGTACACCCTGAAAAAAGCAGAGTATTAACAGGCAATACAAGCCATATATATGCCTCAGTCCCAGCAACTGCAAGCGTTAGATGCCAGCCAACATCATGCTGCCTATGTGCAAAAGAGACAGAGAGAAGCTGAAAGAAAAATATAGGTTAGAATTTTAAAAGTATGTGCTCTGCTGCTGTGGAAGCAATACCCGTGACAGTGTGCACAGTAGTATCCTGTGAAATATGACACATCACTCAACCAGTGTGCTAGTCACCCACACACACCTCTAAAACCCGGCGTGGTACCTGTTTGATAGATTGGCTCTTTGTCACACTGGAACTGACTTTGCTGAGACTTGTATTAGTTTTGGACAGGCTGGCATTACCCTTGGACACATTGCTATTAACATTTGACTGCTGTAAATAAGCCACAGAAAAGTCTTTGTTGTTAGACAGCTATTTACTCTTCATAGTTACCATTCCAAACCTTTTACTGCATTCACAGCAAAGGCCTTAACTCGACCATCAGAGTTCTGAACTCTGACAGAACACTGCACTGAATTCAGCAAATCAACACCATCCTTCAAGGTGTTTTGCTCATTCTTGCCATAAATATGGACCTATGTCAAATGTTCTTGCTACAGCACTACTTCAGACAATGGAGGAAACAGAACTGTAGAACAATTTGGGTTATTTTTAGTTATACATATAGGGCAAACTTCAAAGTTAATAGCAAAAACAAATACTGTAGCACAAAAGAGAAACCTAACCACAAATTAATTATAATCATTTGAGGTTGTTATGCTTGTAAGCATATTCCTTCCCTTTTAGCACTTGTGATTGAGAATATTTTACCCTCCATACTCTAAGACAGAAACAAATTTCTTTTGATACATGGGTTCAAAATTAACATTCAAGTACAACATTGGAACTGTAATGTTAAGAATGAATTCTCAATAGCACAGAATCAAGGAGGCCAAGCAGATTTAAAACAGACTGAGTCGCTCAAAGACTGCATTTTTGACATAACAGGTTTTAAGAAATAAATAATAACAAAAGAGGTGATTAGGTAAGTGATAGGGGAACACCTGTCGTTTCAGAGCTCCAGGACTATACTCTTCTGCCTATAATACATTAACAAAGCACAGCTATTAACGTCATAGAATTGCTTTCATACAAAATGAAATTGACATACCTTAGTTTTAGAGGAGAGTCCTCCTGCTTTGGCTTTTTTGGGATCAGGCTTGGATTCCATGGTATTAGACCCCAAATCATCAGCAAGTGCTAGAGAAACAATAGACCATTTCAAGCTATCTACAAGCCCATTTTTGGTTATCGGTTTTCTGTTCTTAGGGCAGAAAAAAAAACCTTTTCATGGATATCATATGCTTATTAGATGTCTGAGGATTTTAGACCCACAGAAGAGGTCCCTTGAATGCCATGTTAGCATACAAAGTTTTCATAATTAAGATCATAATAGTAAATTTGTCAATTTTCCAAACAATTTAAAAACGCAGACATATATTTTTCAGGCTAATATCTAGAGCTGTAGTTGCACCCGGTTTGAGCAAGCAAGCCAGTCCCAGCAGAGAGATACAGCAGGCCTACTTCAAATCACTTGTCCCCTGATCCCATTACCCTCTTTTGCACCAACACAAGCAATCTGGTAGCCCCAGAGTAAACTACACTCAGGAAATAGTCTAAATAAAAAACAATGTGAAAACATTTTAAAAACGTATTATATTAAAATCAGATTAGTATTACAAAAAACCTCCCCCTACAGCCCATGGGTTTTAAATTCAATACCAAATATATATTCCCAAGTTTTGAAATAGCAGTTGACAGATGGTTGTGTGGAAAAGAAGCATCCTCCTACACTGGAATCTGATTCAACTGCTAGAAAGACCAGAACTGCAGAGAGAACTTACTAGATTACGAAGTTCTTTGTAACCCTAACTATAGTCTTCTCCAGCTAACTAGGTTTCTTCCTCTGGAATGTCAAAAAGCTTCAAAACCCACTCTTTTCTCAGCAGTTTCCCAGAATGTTAGAGAGGTTACCTGATGCAGGTTGGAATTTGGCTGGAGCTGCTCCCCCTACCACTCTGGAAGATGATTTAGCAAGGGGAGCTGGTTTGGCTGGCATGTTAGCTTTGGCTTTCTCAAGCATGGCCAGTACCTGGTCTTTGGAAGTTGGCTAGAAAACAAAAAGGGGAAAAATAAGTAATAAATCTAGTAATGACTATCACTAATCTTTCCAATACAAGCCACAGACAAGGAAAACAATAGTAGTTTGAAACAAGCTATTCTCTGTTTAGCATCTTCCAGGATGCTTATCATAAAACAATGTTCTTAGATACTTTTGTTCTGAGATAAAACACCTTTTTATTAAGTTTCTTCTGCAAGATTTATGAGGAGACACGTGAATGAGCAATCTGTTCTAGTTGAGTGGTCCTATGAAGTCAATGGAATGCCTTACAGTTATTCTCCACTCAAGGGTCCATAAGCCAGACCAAACCACTAGAAGTCATCTTAAAGTATGAGTACAAAAGCATACAGAGGGACAGTAATGTGGTAGGGAAGGTATCAGACGACTTTTTTCAGAAGAAAAGCAGAATGAATAAACACCAGGCTCTTGAAGTGGTAAGTCTGTAGTGGCAGTAATCATTTTTGAAGTAGAGAAAGCTCTAACTCAGATTCCTGATACTATTTTCAGTCCCTCTGAAAATATTCGATGCAGACAAGCTTACATGACTCAGGACTGCATATCATGAGACTGTGAATGTGACTTGTTAATATTCACTCATTCAAGGTCATATTATCTAATCTTGTGACAGAAATACCTTCAGCTTGCCAGTGGCTTTTGCCATCTTCTCAAAGCCAAGATGCATCATAAAGAACGGCAGGGCATCCTGTGCCTTTTTGCGCACATCCCCGTTTCGATCTTCAAGGCAGGAGTACAGGTGAGGCACACACAAGAGTAGGTCAGAAGGAACAGAACGGAGCGTAGGCAGCTTCTCAGCCAACCAACCAAGAAGCTGAAAGAAAGTTTTATTTTAACAGTTTTTGAACTCGTGTTCACAGTGCTCTGTCAGGCCACAAGACTCTGAATAGTAGTCCCTTGCACAACTCTGTAAGAAGGCAAAGCCTACCCCAAACTTTCTCCAGACAAATACTCATAACCAACATCAACTTTGATATCAGCAATTACAAAAATAAAAACTTGAGTAAAGTATGTTAATACACAGCTGTTGTAAGACTTGAAGCATAGTCTCTTAAAACTGTTTCTTCCTTTTGAAAGCAACAGAATTCCAGCTACTCTTTTAAATGCCTCCGCTTCTGTTCCATGGTGAATTTCAGGGAAAACACACTAGCACTTAAAATGCTAATCAAAACAGACAAAAGTTTCATTTCAGAGGCACTGAAGTCTGAATGATAGCTATCATGCAGGAAGAAAGCTTATTAGCCTTTTGAGGCTTAACAATTTTATGTCAGCACAGAGACAACTACTTGTTTTCTCACATAATTGTAGCATTGTGTCATTCAGCCTCCATAGATAAACAGTCCATAGCACATAAGGTTATTATGATTAGACACAAGAAGTTTACTTGACAGAAGCCTACCTCTTGTCTTAGGAAAGGATTTTCTTTTTTAAGTTCCTCAGACAGGTCTTCCCCTTCCAACCACTCTTTCATGCCAGTTTGTTCAGCCCAGGCATTCACAGTTGCTAGTGCAGCAGCACGAACGTTATTCTGCAGCAAGAACAAGATTTAAGAAGAATAAACCTAAAGAGAGGTCAGAAGCTTACAACAGAAAAGGCAACAGTCCTCCTTCCTATGAAAGGAAAAAGCTTTCAAATCATGGGCTTTGAAATCTCTTTTTTTATTCACTGCTTGAGAAGTCTAAGATCCAGATGAATTTAGTTTTAGTGATGGTATCAGCTGCAGCAATCACCAAACCAAACATTATACTCATCTATCATAATTTTTTAAAAATAAGTTTGATAAAAAGGGTCAAAGGATAGCTTTTTGGGTGTCTGGCTCTCAAACAAGCTAAAAAATAACGTTAGTGATTTACATAATGCTTAAAATAGCACATTCATAAATCAAGGCAAGTGGGTTATGGAGCCTGCTATTAGAGCACTCTTATTTAGGACACATAAGAGCAGAAGTGAAATCAGGAACAGGGAAAGCCCTTTAACTGCTACCAATTTCTACACTGAGTCTTTCCAAGCAAAATTTATAACAGCACCCTTTTTTGAAAGAGCTATGTGAAGTTATGAGAAGCCAGATGGGATACCTAACAATCAGAGCTCTTTAAAATGTTACCAATCTAGACATGACTCCATATATGACCTTCTCCTGTAGACCAAATTTCTGAGGAAAGATGATAATGCACCAGACCCATTCACGTTCAGTATGAACCAATACTAAGTGCAGAGGTAACATCCAGGCATATATGTAAATGAGAAGGATGCATCCTTGCAAGTAATCTATCCCATCTTCAATCTCACTGAGGAAAAGAAACAAGTCATGTGCCGCAGATAAACAGATGCTCATCAGCCTGAAAAAACCTTAATTCCCATCACCGAAATTTCACTTGTCTTCACTCATGCCACAGGTTGTTGACTTTGCTCAAGTACTCACTGGGTCCACTATAAACATACCAAAATAGGATATAAAAAGGACTATCCTCATCTTCAAAAACTGCGTAACTTTGGTTAACTAGTGAAATCTTGCACTTGTAGTACTTAGAAAAATTACTAGTGCAAAAACATTTGAATGAAAATACAATCTTCTGTCAGCATTATAGTTCTTACAAATAACGTTGGTATTATGCATTTTAGTAACACTGTAAGTTAATCACAATTAGTCTTAACCTTAAACCATATACTTGAAACTGAAGTACCAGGCTAGAGCTTTGAGCAAGCTGATCTAGTGGGAGGTGTCTCTACCCATGGCAGAAGGGTTGGAACTAGATGGGTTTGCTTCCAACCTAAACAATTCTATGACTCCACAAAGGGAGTTTGATGTTACCTCAAGATAATTGGTGAATAAAAGAAGAATTCAACAGTGACATAAAATCTCAGTTCTTGAAGACTTTTAAAGACTCAAAGAGAAAACAATGTGAACCAGCTTTTTAACCAGGCCTAGGACCAGTCCTAGTCCTCCATTGTTAGGGACAGGTAGATCCAGCTTCTGCTCTTTTTCCTACTCACATTCAGAGCAGAGACAACTGAAGTATGCCACCTCTGATAACTGCCCACGACTTTTGGCACAAGACACTGGCACCTTTCCAAATCTTTCCCATGGTCCTAGCTTTGATTTTGACATGGCATTCTGACAAGCTCAACACTGACATGATACAAGCTTCAGTGGCAGTTGTGAGTGTCCTGTATCTACCCACACATCTTCTACACAGTGACAACACCACCACCACAAACTGGAATCCAGTGATACACTAGAAGTTCTACAAGCACCTTTACCTTGCAAACCTGTTTAGTGTCTATGCTTGTGTACTTTCAGCATTAGAAATATGCATACAGTCACCACATTTCATTTAAAAGCCAAATTATGCCACTGACTGGGTTTAGTTACAAGTTGGAGAATACATCTCAAGTAGAATATATATTCAGGTACAAATTAATAATTGAATAATACATTGCCATTCAGGCAATAACTTTAAGAAAAAAAAAAATTTGTAAGCTTCCAAAGAAGTTTTAACTGCCATCTAGCTCTCAAAAGCAAGTCCAAATAGCAGCAGTTACTTTCAGGCATAGATCAGATATGCAAAAAGCAAAGAGATCTTGACAACTGTCCTACCTTACTATCTCCTAGGACTGTAATGACAGGAATCCCCAAATTTTTCACATGCTGTTTGATATTGGGGCCCATTGCTGTTGCTAGTTGCTGAAGAATGCTCAGTGTTTGCTGCACCTGCACATAAAGAAAAAAAGATTTCAAAGAAAAAAGGGTTTTAAAAGAGTGTTATAAGCACGTGTGCCAGGACTCTGAGTTATATGGGGAAAAGTAATACCGCTGTATACCCAGGTTTTTACTTCAGAACATCTGCTTAATGACACCTGTTTCAGACTTCAAATTCATCACACAAATAAAAACCAAAATACTTCCATATTCTGAGCAAGTTAAATTTGAACTAAAAATATTTTCAAACAAGGGATAATTCACTTTTGTCACAAGTAAAGAAATTATTCAAACCTTTTTTTAAGATTTGCTGACATGTCACCCAGAGTAAAGGTAGATTTTCCTTTTTTCAAAGGCTTTTTTAAATAAAAAAAGCAAATATTTATAAAAAACAGGCAAATATATGATTTAGGAACACACAGTACACTGTTTTCCAATTGTTGACTTCATTAAGTTGTAACAGACCAAGCAAGGTTCAGAAACCATAAATAACTGAAGTTCTAAGCTGGAAACAGGTGAAAGAGGACGCTGAAAAACATACCAAGATTTTATTGGAGTCATTGAGACGACTCTTCAGAGCAGCTGGAAGTTCTCCTATGTTTGGTTGTATGAACTTAGCTTCATTTAATATGCTTGTCACTTCATCCAGACCTTCCTTTCTGATCTTCCAGTTTTTATCCCCAATCTTAGACACTAGTTCAGCTGTGATCTTATCACTGCAAGAGAAGAATAGGCAAAAAGCCCGTTTTCTTATTAATCTATCTATTAGTATTTGAGTGCTTCAACACCACAAATTTCTGCTTTAGAAAGCATTTATAAACACAAAGTTTCGAATTGCAGTGAAAGTATGTCTTCAGGCTGCAGAATTCAAACCTACCCAATATCTGTTCTTGGCAAGAGATCCACAACATCATTCCCAACCTCCTCCTGTTCTTCTTCCTCACCATCATCCCCACCTCCTGCATTGTGCCTGGAAATGCCACGAGTTGGAGTTGGTGCCGTCTGCCCTTGCATCTGCAAGCAACACAAAAATCAGAAACAGCTATTTTACAATTTTTCATTTGACCTTAAAAACAAAACCACTTGCATGATACAAATGTACTGGCTCAGGACAACAGACTTCTAAAACACGAGTATTCAAGCAAAACCAGGAACCTTTGAAGTTCTTAATGAAAAACCTAACTACTGACATAGGTGGGCATAACAACATTGCAGCTTTTATGCACTGCCTTAAAAAATCTCTTACAAAAACAGAGGTTAGACCATAGTATTACTACAGATTCCAGTTACTGAAGTTTTAAAGTAGTTTTAATGATACTTGGTAGTAAGAGAGCTACACTTCATACCTTTTCAAATTCTGCATCTATTTGGGACAGAAGGGCTGGCTTCTCATCCTCAAAAAACATTCGCAGAGGAGGTCCCACATAAAGATACATTACTCCCAGCAGTGTAATGGCAGAAGTCCTCACAGCCTACCAGAAAAAGGACAAAAGAACTCAAGTCTTCAGACTAAAGAATGACAATAACTCAGAATTAACATTCTAAATTTACTCACCGGGTTAGTTGCAGCAAGAGCAGTCTTCACGTTACTGATGAAAGCTTTAACATTCAGTCTGTGTGAAAAAGATTTCTCCCATAAACAAAATGCAACACAGGAAACACAAACAACAAGCAAAATCATCACAACGTGTTAGAGAAAAAAAATACCCGGAGACAGATTTATACTATTTGCTTACATGAAGAAGATATTTGCACCTATAAAATAACACAAGTACAGTGCAGATAGTAGCTATTGAAGTTATTACTGAAAGAGATCAGTTTGGAGAATAGCCTATGTATGAAAATCAATACAGTAAACATAATTTAAATCAAAGCCCACTATTATTACAACTAGAAAGTTTCTTAAACTACATCAGCTACATGACTGCTAGGACTGAAATACAGAGGAATGAATTTAGAATAATTTTAAGCACCCAAAACATGGCTACATAATAAAGGGTTTGTTGTTGTGCATCTTCTTAGTCAGGCTCAGGATCTCCCATAAAAAGGCACAAATTTCAAAAAGAAATGTGCAAGAGAAATACAAGAAAGTTTAGATTTATGAACCTTCTATATCAACTGTGCAGCCTCAAACAGTGTTGTTCTAGTAACAGATTATCCTACTGTAAATGCATATGTTTTGGGGAATTTGCTTGTAAGAGTTTACTTTTCAGACTTAATGAATGTTACTATCCATTTAATAGCTGGAAAATACCTTAAGACAGGCATTGTAACTGCCCAAGTAGCGAAATAAATTGACATTAGAAGTCTTCACTGCTTAGAAATTTTCTTCTCAGCAGTACACTGTATTATGCATGCTTTACCACATTCAGTTAAGAGACTGATTAAAAATTAAGGACTGTCATCCCTGGTTCTGATGAAGAATCCACTTCTCACCCTCACAGTGCCAGATATAACGGCTATTTTGTTGGCTAAACCTTCACCCTGTTATCAGCCTCAAAACATCTCCCATGGAGAGTAATAAGCATGCTGGTATGTACCCTTCTGCAGGCTGTCCGATTTGGTTTTGGTTTTTTTTTAAACTAAAAAACATAGCAAACCACCTAAGGTTGCAGGTGTATTCAAGCAGTATAACAGAAATCCAATACAACAGCTCCTTGCCCAGCCCGCACCTACAGTACCTTAAGAAAAATACTACTCAGAGAAGGTCGAGTGATGAATAAAGCATCTAGTAACATAATCACATACCATTCCACCAGTAATGCCAGATATTTTCATTTACACAATTAGAGCTAGAAGAGCACCTGATGGCTAATATCGGAGTTTAAGGAACAAGAGATCAGATGAAGAACAGAATCTTAGTTCTAGATTAGAAACATTTTCATTCAAGTTTCTCTTAGCAATTTACTTAAAAGACTTACCCAGAAAAGCCAAACTCTTTAATTGCATTTGAAAGCCAGTTCAAAGTTTCCGACTGGTTTTTAGGATTCTTCTGAGAGAAAGCCATAGCCACAACCTGGAATAGAAGAGAGTTAAGTATAAATTTTCACTGGCAAACCAGACGACAAAGCACTGTAATAAAGAAGTGAAAACACCTGCAAAAAACAGAGCTTTGCAAGTGAACAGAAAAAGCTGGAGTAACACAGGAGGAAAAAGCAACTGTGTCACTGTAGTAGAATACAACTGGAACTGAGGTGAACCAGAAGTTCCTGAAGTACTTAAATGCAGCCAGAGACACCTTTATTACAGATGCATGCCTGCTCTGGCAGCATTGAAAGAGATACTAATTGATTACTCGTTATTATTGTGCCTTGGAAGACCACAGAACAGATCCTCCTAGAAGCTGCGCTAAGCACACAGAAAACAGGGAGGTGATTGAGACAGCACAGCTTCACCAAGGGCAAGTCCTGCCTGACCAACCTCCATAGAAGGCCTTCTGTGATGGAATGACTACATCAGTGGAGTCACAGATGTCATCTATCTGAACTTTTGTAAGGCCTTGGACATGATCCCCCACAATATGTTTCTCAGTTGGAGAGAGATGGATTTGATGGGTGGATTGTTGCAGATAAGGAATTGGTTGACGAGTTGCATCCAGAGGGTACTGGTTAATGGCCCAGAGTCCTGATGGACAACAGTGAGGCATTTCCCTCAGAGTTCCATACCAGGACCAGTGCTATTTAATGTCTTCATCAACGACTCAAAGAGATTCAGGGCACCCTCAGCAAGTTTGAGATGAACAGTGTTGTGTGGTACAATTAATACGCCTGAAAGACAGGATGCCACCCAGAGGGACTTGGACAAACTTGAGCAGTGGGCCCATGGGAACCTCGTGAGGTTCAACAAAGCCAAGTGCAAGGTGCTGCACCCGGGTCAGGGCAACCCCTGGTATCAATAAAGGCTGATGTGGAGAGAGAGAGGGAGAATGCTGCCCTGCCAAGGAAGACTTGGAGGTGCTAGTGGATAAGAGGCTGGACATGAACTGGCAATGTGCACCCCAGAAAGCCAATGGTGTCCTGGGCTGCATCAAAAGCAGCATGACCAGCAGGCCAAGGGAGGCAATTCTTGCCCTCTGCTCTTCAGAGACCCCACCTGGAGTACTCCATCCAGTTCTGGGGTCCCCAGCACAGAAAGGACACAGACGTGTTGAAGCAAGTCCAGAGAAGGGCCTTCAGGATGATTAGAAGGACGGAGACATCTCTTATGAGGAAACACTGACAGAATTGGAATTTTTCAGCCTGAAGAAGAGAAGGCTCCAGAATGATCTTATTGCAGCCTTTCAGTACTGGAAGGGAGCCTATCACAAAATTTTTGACAAGAGCATGCAGTGATAGGGCAAAGGGGAAAGGCTTTAAACTGAAGGGAATTGTGAATGCCCCATTCCTGGAAATGTTCAAGGCCAGGTTGGATGGGGCTTTGAGCAAGCTGGACTAGTGGAAAGTATCCCTGCCCATGACACAAGGTGGGAGGACTTAAATGACTTGAACCATTCCACAACTCTATTACCACTTTTGGAGGAATATACATATATATATATTTAACTTCTACCTCAGAAGTCACCTTGAGATGAAACAAATAACTTTCAAGCAACAGAGAAAAAAGAAAGATTTAGGATTAATTCTCCAAATGGAAAGGACACTTCACATATTATTTCTGGTTTTATTTACTGAAAGAACACCTTTGGTGCTTACTCACCTGCTCAGCAGTCCATGGCAACTGACATGCTTCTGCTATTGCTGTCATGGCTTCTTTTGCATTACTTCCACATTTCACATCACCAACCTTGTCTACAAGACCATCCAGCACAACCTGTGCTGAAGTTTTGGAGAAGTTTCCTTTCTGTGCAATCAATGCAACTATATGCAGCTTCATTTGCATCACCTGGAATGTCCACAACAGCAAGAAAGTTACTCAAGTCTTTGTGTATTTTAGAGCAATTTTAGAGCAACTATGGATAAATATAAAAATTACATGTATTTGTGGATAAACACAAATATATACAGACACATTTTATATACACACATTTATGTTTTTGTGTGATTATACACAAAAAAACCTGTGTGTACACACAAATACCTACTGTTATATTTACATATACACAACAGTGGGCAGCCACTAACTACTTAAAGAACTTATATACACATACACATGTAAATCCACACACATATATACAAACATCCAGACATGATGTTAGAATATACCTAAATCTCAACTGTCAGCAGAAATAAAATCTAATTTCAAAGTTTATATTTCTCCTTGATACAGACAGAACCGTGGCCATGGTGCTGTGACTGTCACCAATGACATATGCACCTACAGCTTTTAGATGGAAACATAGGTTACGTTAAACAGCAGAAAATGGACTCTTAGTTATTGAAGGATAATGTATTACCTGAAAATTTGTTTCCTTCCAACCAGGTTTCTTGGCCAGCATTCTTACTAGAGCTTGGCAAGGCATTTCACTTCTCTCCATAAGCTCAACAGCCTAAAGGATAAGCATTGTTAGTCAGCGAGGAAAAATTACGCAAAACTCAAACCGAGGTTCTCAACTGTCCTCTAAATACTTTCTTAATACGGAATTAAGTTGCAGAAATTCTCAGCATAAGAATTTACCTCAAGAGCCTTACTGCAAGACCCACTTTTACAAGGAGTCCATTTACAGGTACTGAACCAACACTCAAACTACAGAATTCACATTGTTACACTTTGTATGTTCTTTAAAAAATGTCCTCAACAACCACTATAGGCCATTCCAGCCCTGAAAATTTAACACTTAACCAAAAAGAAACACCAACCAAAGAAAAAAACCCCAAACCAACAAAAAACTTCAAGCAATACACCCACCCTCAAAACTCCTCAAAAATTTGTTTTTGCTTAAGATGGAGTATACTGTGCACCTTTCACACTGAAATGCTGACTACACAGCAAACTAAGCCTGAATGTAACCTAAATTACTGTTTTCTACTTGTTGTTACTTATTCAACTGAAACTGCTACATCTTAACATTTGAATAAAGCTGGCTTCTGCAGCAGCATTTCAGTGCAGCCAGTCACCATTGCCTAAGTGAAGTTACGTACTTTTTCCACTAAAATATTAAAACTCGGTCACAACTGTAATGGTGTAGCAGTATGGAACTACTTGTACATCTATAGTTGAAGCCTTTTTGAATGTGAACTCTCAAAGGTCTTCTGATGGATACCCTTTGAGTGACATGATGTTTTTTCTGTTTGTGATGACATGAAGCACTGTCCACCACTGTGAAGATTGCTAATATTGTATAAGATTCCAAACATCAACTAATATAATCAATTGCTGCCTAACACACAAACAGCAGGAAATTATTTGCAACAGATTTGGCCTAGTCATTGCAAAACCTTTTATTTAAGCCTAGGTATCTGAAATCAAACTTTACAATTATTTGGAGTTTTAAAAAGACCCCTAAGTATCCTCAATCAAAATACAAGTATTTTTGACAAAGTATAACTATCTACATTAACTGAAAATACTTACTCCACTACTGTTATGGAATTTAAGTCATAAAAGCCACTTGGCTTTTATAAGTATTACTTAATCCATCTGAAGTGCTGACATACCACTACTACTAGTATGTCTTTCAGGAGAGTTACCAGGCCTGAAGAGCTGAAGAAATTATTACTTGTTCTGCTTTCCCTACCTGCCTCTCTTATGAACTGTTACAAACGTACCTTCTGAAACTCCTCCATGCAGGCAAGCCTCTCTTTCCAGTTACCACTGTCCAGCTGCTGGATACAAGAAGCTGGAAGGACAGCAGCAGCTTTCTCTTCACATACTTCTATCTGCAGACAGATGAGAACAAGGTTAACACCCTAACCCTGAAGAGCAGCAGCCTTAAGGACAGGGGATACACTGAAACGAACCTTGTACTGTGGGCCATTTACAAAATATGAAAAGGCTTCTGTTGTAGGTTAAAAGAATTTTTATTGGTTATAGTTTAGGGGCCTCATGGATTTAAGAAGCTGCTAATTTTACTGCAACAGAAAGGCAATCCCCTGAAAGGATGATGAAATGTGTACACAGTCAAAAATAAGCCTGAGTATAAAAATAAGCAGAGATAACACAAAATTTGCAAGATAATTTTGTATCAAATCTGAATAAACACTGACAGCAATGAATCAGTAGTTGATGAGGCTGGACAGGAGAAGACATATTTTGGCTCCATTTTAGCAAAATGGAAAATTAGTTATTTAGTAATAAAAACTTCTCATGTTTCCCTGGTGTCTCTATCACCTTCAGGAACCATATACTCACTGTCCACTGCATAACTAGCAATATAAGTTGGTCATATAATGGAAATCATTCCTTTTAACAGTCAAAAAAACTTGCAGATATATCTAGCAAAGCTTTAATAGCTTTTTCTGTTACTGTTTGACCTACAGATCCCTTAGTTTACCTGGTTGCCCACCAAGAAGGTAGGTAGATGCTCAATTAACATGCAGAATTGAGTAATTTTCTTGAAATGTAACTTAATATGAACAGCACAGGACAGACTTGCATTAGTTCATGTAATTATTACTGTATTTCACTTCAGATTTCAATGTAAACTCCAGAATATTGTATTCTCAGGCTTTTAATGCCAGACACCTTCAGCAAATCACATATCCTAAATTGCATATGAAGTAGATATACCATGACTTTTTTCATGTGTTCCTAGCTCAGAGGAAATGATACACCTTGTTATATTAGCGTGATTTATTGCTTACTGTTTCATATGGCCTGGTACCAACAACAGCCTGAAGAACAAGTGTATTTACCAAAGATCCATTTCACTGGTTATGAATTTATCCATACTGCTTTCCCTTCTCCTAACAAAAGCCCCCAAACAAACCAACCAACCAAAAAATCCACCACCAACAAAAAACCCCCACACCAACTTCAGTGAAACATTTTGTAGTAACTGAAGAACTGATTAACCAAAGCTGCAATCATAGAGGACTTCATATTTCAGAGAACAGCAGAATACTCACAGATAGCTCTGATTCAAATATTTCTTTGGTCTCAGGACCCTTCTTGCCTTTAGCCCCAGCACCTCCTGTACCTGCAGCTGCAGCTGGTTTGCCTTTCTTGGGTGGGACCCCAGTCTAGAAAGATAATGGATAAGTTAGCCAAAGATCAAACACGTCTCTAGTTCAGGTATCAAACAGAACTGCTGTTATTCCACACTTCTATATTCTAATGTCAAGAGAATACATATCTCTTTGATAGCATAACAGCTGCAGGCGAAGAAATAGTTTTCTGCTAAAGCTTATTTAATTTCATGTTGCTTTCACACTACAGGTTTTAAGAAATACATACAGTAAAAACGGACACACAAAACAATGTAGGATGAAATGGGAAAGAATGTATGTATTTGTGAAGGTTCAGGAAATAATGAATTTATATATATATTCTCCTATGGATACTGATTAGATATTAAACGTGCAACTAGTGTCTCTTTCTGAGGTTACCAGATTATCAATAGATTTCAAAAAATATGAGCTATTTTACTAGTCACGTCCAGGGAATCCACACAGAGAACGAAGTAGCATATTACAAAGACCATCTACAGTGTTACTTAAGTCAATTTTCAAAATACCAAGAATAATTTTAAAGAAATATAGGCTAATGGGTCAAACTATTTAAAAATAAATAAAAGAACAAACTAAAAATGTGGCTGAAGAGAACACCCAATACTTAATTAGTAACCTTGCTGGTCACAAGAAGAGATGTTGACTACAGCAAATACTACAACACCAGAGATCCCATCAACGTTACAACATCTGAGGCTCCTCTGAATGCCTCCAGTGGTTTATCACTATTTCAAAATCAAAACCTGGTATTAAGACATAAGTGACAATACAGTTTGTATCATTAAAAACCAAGATTTCATCAAGTACATTCTGAGAAAGTCCCAGAGTCTTTTTGCTGATAGGCCCACCTACCCCAGCAAAAGGACAGTGATACCTCAGCGGAGGGAGATCTCCTACCTTCACAGCAGATGCTTTTTTCAGTGGTCCTGGTTTGGTTGCTGCATCTTTTGTTTCTTTATCTCCCCCAGGCCCTGGAAGAGCAGCAGTCTTTCCAGCAATAGCCTTGCCTTCTCTTTTATCAGCAGCTCCTCCTGTCTTTTTACCATAAACCAGTTCTACCTTCTCAGCGCACTCTTTAATCTGCCAAGCAGAAGAGGGGAAAAAAAACCAAAGGGAGGCGGGAGAAACTAGTTAGCTACAACAACTGGATGCACAGTGTCCCTTCACCAACAGTGTTCCAAACTTGACTACTCTGGAAAAGCTGTGAAAAGTAGTTTATTTCACAAAATTTTGTTACCCTGTATTCCTTACAATACTAAGGTTAACCAGTCAATGGCATCAGCCATCCCTGTATTACCAGAATAATTTTCTTAGTTCAAAATGAAGTGCTGTTATACACAAAGAAAGCATTGATGTCCTACTGATACTTAGAAATGTTCTAAAGACTAATTTTTAGCACCTTAAATTATAAAATCTTCATTTAGTCAACACACCTGACAACTTATGAAGAAGTTCAAACTAAGTCTTGAATAGCAAATCCTGTCTAGTAATATGGAATTAGATCACATGGTTGTGATCTATAACTTTGTTTCAGACAATAAAGTTTTCAAAACCAAACAAAGCCCCACATGCAATCAACCAAAACTACAACTATATCTCACAACCCACTCATAGATAATACAGCCTTGAAAACAGCTACTTAACATTAAGAATAAGGTGCAATGTTAGCATATTAATACATTTTAGGTAGAAATAACAAAAAAGCTTGATAATCTAAAAAGAAATAAGATTTTCAGATTCCCTTTAATATCAGTAGCATTTAAGTAAAAAATAAATTCTAAAAAATCTTAGTTAGAAGTCACTAGGCTAAAGCATTCTCTTTCATCTTCTCTAGCCTAAGATATATCTTAAATGGTGCCTTTTTTACAATGTTCATAACAATACTCACTCGATCAAGCTTTAGTTTGTCCACATCTGCCAGAAAAGGATTCACAGCTTTTTCTCCAGCCACCTTCAAGGCAGTGCCTAATGCTTCAAATCCAGCATCTCTTACTTCAGGAGCAGAATCATTGATATGCTGCAGAGAAAGACAACTTGTGTCATGTGACTTGTAGCTCATCTCTAAACATCTTCTATATAGTTCTCCTCCCCTTTTTTAAAATCTACATCTACTACAGAATAATCCCTAACACTCCACCACAAAAAGAAAACGGTTCTCCTATGTACTGACCAAGCCTACTGTTTCTGATGCAGCTATTTTCTCATCTGTGGGCCTTTCACACAAGGTTAAACATTCATGCTTTAATACTGCAACACCATGAAAGTTCACAAGGAGTTAAGAGTTCTGCAGTCTTGTTCAAATCTCCATTTTTTTTTAAGCCAGGGATATCTCCCATAACAAGGACGGGCCTATTTTGCAATAAGAAAAAAGTATATATAATTATCATTTACACTGATCAATGCTCTAGTGTCACTGCTATGTATGAATTGATGGTTTATTCATACTAAGCAGCATGTAACATTCCAACAAAAACCTACTAGAGATATCTGAAAGGAGCAAGTAACAGTGTCTAGAAGTTTAATAGCTGCAAATCACTGTCTTAAGCTATTACAAACTTTGTGAATCTACACCTTCAGAAAAGTTAAGAAAAAGGAAACTTATTGTTCCTTTGACCAACAGCCACCTTCAAGTTTGACATCAGTCAAAACTGAATCTGAAGACTACACAGCACTACCCTTTGCACTACCAGAAGGGTCTTTCTCCCAGAACAACCCAAAGCTTCAGAAGAACAGTGCTCAAGTCAATGGCAGAGAGGTACCAACTCCTTCTGCCTTACCTTGAGAAGTGCAGCACAGAAAGGTTTTAACAGGCTTTTTGGCAGAGTAGAAGGTGTGCAGTGTCGGAAGCTTCTTGCAATGAAGAGGGATGTTTGTTGCTTAATTGTTGGGTTTTTGTTGTCCATGACTGCCAAAATATCTTCACTTAGGTTTTGCAATGTGGTCTGCAGTGTTGAATAAACAAGTAATTAGTTTCAGTAAAGATAGAAGCAAATCAAAATTAGAGACCAATTTTCAGGCACTGGGAAGACTTTCACTCATACTTACTGTAAGAAAGATTGCATCAATGGCCTCCTGCAGTGCCTGCACTACCTGAGGCTTCTTCTCTTTAAATTTCTCCAGGATTGTTGGAACAACCTATGGAGAAGGGAAACAAACAAAAACGTCAATCATCTCCTCACTAATGTAACTACAAAGCCTGAGAGTCTGCTCCCTGACACTGTACAGACAAGCCAGTAATTCATATATCACTGCTGTCTCCCGCCAGGGGTACACAACAGCAGTATGAACTAATTTATTCTAGCTAATCTCCAATATTAAATTCATTCCACTCACTCTATTAACAAATACAGACTTTTTTTTAAACAATTTCATAGCAAAACTGAACAAAAGGTAAACATACAAGTCCATGTAATTACTGATTAATGTTCTGGCTCTAATGGTCTGGAATACATAGCAAAGTAATGGAAATAAACAATTTCACAACCCAGGAGTGCTGTGCTCTTGTACTCTAAGAATCCAAAAGGCATATCACCTGTCCTCTCTTTCCTAACCTTCTGATAGCACTAAGTATGGTTCATTAGGAAGTCTTCGTCTGACCCACAGCTGACAAGACCACGATTCCAAAGCAACCTGAATTCTCTACAGCAATAATTTTCAGACCTATCACCTTGGAAAAGCACACCTGACACTAAACTATACCATACTAGAATTTGATGGTAATTTCTACCTAATCCAGGTGCTCAGAGAGTCACTGTTGAAAAACAAACAAAATATTTAAGGAGGAGAAAATAATTCAGCAGAAATTCTCATGTGCCAATAATATGAGCACGTCCATTTAAGTGTGGTCTCTGTAACAGTAAGAACTTCTGTAATGAGCTAGAATCATGCATATCTTAACTGTGGAAGGCAGGCTATTTTCTAGATTTTCATAAGCATAACAGTTCACAGCCTGGAAGCAGTCAGATGCCTTACAGAAGTTATGAGCTCTTGCATAACACAAAATAGATTTGCTTTCTCCTTAGAAGCTGACTATTGGATCTCAACCCTCTGTAATATACAGTGACCTAAGCACAGGTGGTATTCTTTCTTGAGCTGCAGCATCCAAATTCCCCATTCACAGTCTTCAGCAATCAAAAAACTTCAGTTAATGTAGACTGCACCATAAAGGCCCTCATACTTGCTATTGCAACTGCTAGATACCCCTAAGCCCTACAGAGAACAAAGTCAAAAGAAAGAGATATTTAAAGTCATTAGGCCTCTATTTTAGAAAATGCTGACAGCCAGAATGAGTACTTAGAAGCTGTATCCCATGTGAGAGGGAGGGAAGGAAGAAGTCAGTCCAGAGCTACAAATGCAGTCAGAGGTGAAGCTGATACACTCGATTACAGTGAGTAGTATGGTTCTATGCATGATTTCACCACTCTTGTTTCAGCAGAGACTGTAGACTAACATTACAGTCCTATATTTAGCTAATAGAGTTTATAAGAATTGTTGCTACAATTGTAGGATTATGTTTTATAACACTTCAATGCCCACTCTCAGAAGTCTACTTCCTCACAAGTAAATCCAGCAAAAAAAGTGAACTGTTAAAATGAGTACTGAGATTATGCACTTCACAGCTGCCATTAGAGTACTGTAAAAGTCATCTTCTCAAAGCCATTTGCTTGGCAACCACGGAGCTACACCCTTATTTTAGAAGCCTGGCTTTTTTCAATACTGACTCTGTAGCTATGAGGATTAACCTGCAGAAATCAAGTGTAAACAGATGTAGTGAATGCTTCTTAAAACTACAGACAGCTTTCAGAATCAAAGACTGTCCAAACTGTTGTTCAGAGTTCAGGAGACTTGGATTTTTCTGAAGCAGTGAGATTCAGTAACTTCCAATTGAAATACAACATTACTGGCAGCCAGGCACATCAGTTCTCTCTGTCTCTAAGCTCTAACCCCATCACTCTTCCTTATCACAAGAAAAATATGATTGAGCAGCTTAAAGAAGAAAGCAACAGAGGCTTGAGAAACAAGTGAGAACTGCAACTAGATCACCAGAACATTTTGGCACCAAAAATCTCAGAAGATTTGGCTATCTAAAGCAGATCAAAAAAACCCACAAAAAACCAAAAAACTAACACAAAAACCAGACAACAAAGAAACAAAACATCCACCACCTACCTCCCCCAGCGTTCAAACAACCTAACCAACATAAAACACACACCATGAACTCTGATTCAGAAGCTATTTTTTCCACTGTGGCCTACAAATGCATTTCTGTGGGTGTACCTCTAGGATGAGGTAATGTAAATAAAGTACACTTCATGGCAGAATAATTCAGAGTTTCTCAGTACAGAAGATTTATACTGCAATAGAAAGCTTTATGTTGCTGAATATGAATAAAGAAGGTCCTTTCAAACTTAAGCTGCAAAGACCTTGGCAAGTATTTCAATGCTTGCTCCTTTAAGGGGTATGTAAGCATTCGTAATTGTACAAAGAATACCTTTGAAAGTACCAATGTTTGACAGGAAAAAAAGAAAAAAAGGTGTCCAGCATCAACAGAATCAGCAAAAAAGTACATACTCTTACTTACATGCCCTGCATACTGTCCAAATTTCTTTCGGAGGCCAGTAGCTAGTCCAGCAAGGCATTTGGCAGCCAAAGCAACTAACATAACATTTGTGTCCTTTCCAACAACCTGAACAGAAAAAAACCAAACAAACAAAGATTGAAAATCCAAGTTGCAGAGACATGGAAGAATTTCTCAGCATAGTCAGTGGGCCACAGATTGAGTTATTTCCACCACTGTTCCAGCTAATAATTTGCTACTCAGGAGTATTATCTCAAGTGTAACTTTTAAACTATAATACAAATAAATTAAAAAAAAAAATATATATGAGCACTCTGGGTTTTATTTATTACCTTTTTGAGAGCTTTCACCAAGTCTGCATAGTCTCCTGATTCTAGCTTGGGATTTTTCACTAACAGTTCAACAGCTTCTAGAGCTTCTTTCCTTTCTTGCCACTTTTTTGCTTCCTGTGGAGTAAATAATTTACATTAATCTGTAAATGTGAACAGGTCTAGAAAAGCATAATCGCCCCAAACCATTAAGATTAAAAATCTTAATTCCATCCTGAGAAAACCAATATCTCCCTGCAGTTCAGTAATTACAATGAAATACATAATACAGGTCTTTCTCAGAACATACCTCAGCTCCTTAAAAATTACAGCTTTCTTGCTGCTAAATTTAATTGTGAGACTTACGAGTGTATCTTTCATTTACACTGGTTTGTTATTATTCATGCAGCACTAAAGCACACATTGCAGAATGCCTGTAAGTCTTAAGACTCATCAGTTCCACATGGCACAGAATTAACACGTAGTATTTAAGTTTATGCTTACTATTTTCTCATAGAAGTCTTTGGGAAGCTTGGAAAGAATTTCTACAGCTTCAAGCAACTCATATGCATCTACCTGTGGTACCGTCTCTTCCTCATCATCACCTCCTGCCATCAGAAGAGAGAAATATAAACAGAGTGACACAAAGTTTTGGCTAGAGCACCACCTAAGGCTCAGTGTTTGGAAAGTGCTATCAGCAGCTGTGATTTTGCTATTTCAAAGGACAGATAGTATTTTATTTAAAATTTCTGCCCCAGACATGTCTTGTTGTGTAGAGCATCCCATACGTTTTGCACCACTTTGAGTACAAGCTCTTTACAATTTAACATATTCCCTCACAAGCTGTATACCAATAAGACTTTTCAATGGAATTCAGATATTAAATAGTTTACCTCCATCTACATCCCCTCCAACTGCCTGCTGCTGCTCAAATTTTGCCTTCAGCTCCTGTTGGGAACGCAGGAACCTGGTCTGCCTGGGAGCAGCTGATGACACTTTGATCCACTCTTCTTCCAGTTCTTTTAGCTGCCAAAAGGAAAAAGAACCATCATATTGGAGACGTTATGCACATACTTCAAGACAAAGCAACTCTTTACAGTTTTCCCATTTCAAAGCCAAGGTAGTGCTACCTTTCAAGTTCTTTTTTCTGCCACTAAATAAGTAACTTCTCCTTCACATTCACTGTTCAGAAGATTTTTGTTTCAGTATACCCACGGAACAGAATACTACCAGTGCAAAGCATTTACATAAGAATAAACTGCTGAACAGTCAGAATGGTGTGGCCCCTCTGTGGAGGCTTTGAAATAAAAATGGCTGAGCATAAAGGAAGATCTGCATTACAGCCATGCTATTATTACACACTACAACCAAGATGAAACAAACATGCTGAGCTACTTTTGATGGAACAGTGTAAGTGTTTTTTTAACTATGCCTTTTTACAGCAAGTTACTGCTTTCCACCTGAATACAATTAACTGAAGCGGGTAGGAGGGAAGGATGCATAATTTATAAACTTTTAAAATAATGGAATGTTCTATCATAATGTAATGCCGCTTCCTGAAGTGGAACAGTCACATCCTGAGCACCATCACAACAAGTATGAGAGGACGCACAGAGGAAAAAATTTCAGGGAAAAAGAAAACTGAGCATGAAAACGGTTAACTTGAAGACTTTCAGTGTAGGGGTCTTCTGTAAGGGCAACCATTCTTCTAGTCAATCCTCCCTCTCAGTTTCAGTATGACCCTTCCCCCCACAACTTCAGGTATGTTCAGAGCAACACAAGATCAGTACAATTTCCTTACAGAGAATGACTAACATTTTGGGCAGTTACAGGAAGCTAAAAAGTACATTCCAGCTTTGACTTTAAGAAGGCCCAACACCACCGAATCAGGGAGGGCAAGCATGAAAGTGTTCTATAAAATGTTTGGATACAGAACAACTTTCTGCCTACCTGAACAGAATTTATGTTCTGCAATGGAGGCCTCAAAGCATCCCTTATCCAACGGTAGATCTCCACAGCAAGGAGCTTGGCTTCATCTCGAACAGCCTTCTCCCGAGATTCAAAAAGTTTTGGCAATACTTTGATGATTGGCTTCAGCGAGATTATTTTTGAACCAAATTCACTGAAAGTTAAACACATGGAATAGCATCAGCATCCAGTAGAAACCAGGGAGCGATTCACAAATAATAACTCATTTTAAAAAAAACAATCTATAAAAGTCTTCCAGTGCATATTTAGGGATTGTGTAATTTAAAGTCATTATTCTAGGTATTATTTTGTGATGATACTGAGCTACTGTAAAATTTAAAGAATACTTGCCCTATCAAAGTTACCTATAACACCTATCTTGGAATTACAAAATCAGGCCTCTAAAATTACTTCAAAGCACTTAATCCAATCTGGTGCTTAAATGTGCCCCCTTGATAGGGGGCAAAGGGGTGGATAAAAAAGAAAGGAGCTGTCCTTAGACCAAAATTTGTATGACCTACTTTTTTTTTTTTTTAATCAGAACAGAATCTCCTTTGTCTATCCTTGGAGGCAAACTGCAGTAAAAGCATTAGTCACTTTTCCACTTGTTGGACCAGATAATTATAGTGAGCTTGGGTCATCTTCACAGAAAACATATATGTTGAAATATGTGCCACTGGAAGAACACATAAAACAAGTTTCCCCAGCCAATCACCCTTCCTTGTCAGCAGATTCTACATGTTGCTGAACTTAATGCACAGAACTTCCTACTTCAGTCACTGATGAATGAGAACACAAGAACTGCCTTTTCAAACTCATGGTAAAGTTAACTGCTATAGTTAAGGCATCACGTCATCATCACCTCAAAAGCAATAAACTGCTTTGATTCAGAAGCATTTCCTCTTCAGAATTCTGAATTAAAACCTTCTACCAAGCACACTTTTTCTTATGCTTCCCTCCAATCAAGTTCATGTGAAAAAGCCAGTAAAAGAGCCTGCTCGAGAAGTAAAATTTATGTCTCACTTTCTAGAAATTCTAGTGCACATCATTTTAATGCCACACCCAGTTTGAAAAATAATAAATATTAAAACTTTCAAAAGAGATCTTGGAAGCAACTTAAATGCAGAATATGAAGAAATTAGTTGCCCGAGATTTTTATTTTTCTATCATGACTCAAAAAGAGAGCATATTGCGAAAAGTGCCTGTACAAACTTATATAAATTAGATTATATGAATTAGATAACAATACAAGAAAGAACAGAAATTTTAGCACAAGACAGAAAACATCAGAAACTAAACTAGTTCTGCATTCAAGCAACCCACCCAGGTACAACACAGACAAATTTTGTTATCAATGCGGAAAGCTTGTCAAAGCAGAAGTCAAATTTAGGTAGTAACAGTTCAGAAAGAGAAGTTTAGGCCCATAGGGCTCCACGAGAGAATTTGATTCTAACATAAAAAATAAAAAAAGCAGATGCAGCATATTTTAAAGGAGTGGGAAGTTGAAAGATATGAGGATGGTTATGCAGGTTTCTAATTACACAGCACTGTTAAAAGGACATTTGACTAGATTAGACAATTTAAAATAGCTAAAATACATTCTTAAATATGGGACAGTAGTTTCACTTAGCAGAAGCACAGGTAATGGGCTAAGCCCAATGCTTTGACTTTTACAGAAGCCTGAAACAGTTTAACAAGGACTATCTATATATATGCCTAAGCAAGTCCTCTAAAAGATACATAGCATAAGACACTCTCCATATACATTATACAGTTTTCACATGAGCTATTTTTCTCAGAAGTGTTCTATCCATTAATTCCAAAATTACCTGTTTCCTCCATACAAAGGCCCTAATGGACAGTGAATTGTATATACAACAAAAATTTTTTAAAGCCTCAGTATTTTTCACTCAAAGGCAGCAAACACACTTGGATGTGAAAAACAAAATATATCTATTACTGAAACTTAATACCTCATCTTAAATTGCATTTGGTTTTTAGGGAGCATTATCAGCTCTCCTTTTTAATAAAGGGGGGTTCCACAGAATTCCACGTTGGGCCCTGTGCTCTTCGACATCTTCATAAATGATTTGGACCCAGGATCAGAAGGGATAGTAAGCAAGTCTGCAGATAACACAAAACTGGGAGGCCCTGCAGAGAGACCTGGTCAAATCAGAGGATGGACAACCACCACCCATATGAAGTTCAACACGGGGAAGTGCCGGATTCTGCACCTGGGATGGGGCAACCCCAGATGCATGTACAGACTGGGGAATGAGATGCTGGAAAGCAGTGCCAGGGAAAGGGCCCTGGGGGTCCTGGTCAATGGCAAGTTGAATATGAGCCAGCAGTGCCCTGGCAGCCAGAAGGGCCAACCCTGTCCTGGGGGGCATCAGGCACAGCATCACCAGCCAGTCAAGAGAGGGGATTGTTCTGCTCTGCTCTGCACTGGGGGGCCCCACCTTGGGTATTCTGTGCAGTTTTAGGTGCCACAATATAAGAAAGACATGGAACTATTAGAAAGTGTCCAAAGGAGGTCAATGGAGGTGGTGAAGGGCCTTGAGGGGAAACTGTATAAGGAGGGCTGAGGTCACTTGGTCTGTTCAGCCTGGGAAAGAGGAGACTGAGGGGAGACCTCATTGCAGTTACAACTTCCTTTCGAGGGGAAGAGGAGGGGCAGGCACTGATCTCTTCTCTGTGGTGACCAGTGATGGGGCCCAAGGGAATGGCCTGAAGTTGTGTCAGGGGAGGTTTAGGTTGGATATTAGAAAAAGGTTCTTCACCCAGAGGGTGGCTGGACACTGGAAGAGAGTCCCCAGGGAAGTGGTCACAGCACCAAGCCTGACAGACTTCAAGAAGCGTTTGGCCAATACTTTCAGGTACATGGTGTGACTCTTGGGGATGGTCCCTTCCAATTCAGCATATTCTGTGATCCTGTAATTATTATATGGACAACAGAAGTTTAATGTGCAATGAGGTTTGCTTTTTTTAAGTTTTCTTCAAAAAACACACTGTGTATCTAACTCAACATACTCACATCAGTGAGGAAAACAGTGTTAAGAAAAAAAACAAGCTGCATTTTAGGTTTCACATCAGTGGGTTTATTTCAGATATTCAGAAGAGAAGCCTCACAGTCTGGAACAAGACACAGTAATCTTGCCCTTCTGTCAGAGGTCTGTTGTGAAAATGGAAGTTTGGTAAACAGCTACCATGAATCAAAGAGATCCAGATGAGGCTTGTACAACATAGACAACCCTCACATCTAACAAATCCCATGATGCTCTTCACTGCTGTTGTTGTCAAAGAGTATCAGTTCAGGAAAGATGCATCCTATTCAACAATAACAAGGGCCTGCTAAAGACTTTAGCAGTATATTAGACTCCACATATTGCTGGGGTGAGGAGAAAGGAAGAAAAACCACAAAAAAGACCCAACCCCAAGAACTAAAAGCTTACCTTAGTGCTTTCCTCAGTGTCTCTATACATGCTACTATGATTTTCGGGTTTTTGTTGTCCAGACCTTTTAATAATTCTTCTTGTATCGCCTCCCCTTTTTCGATTTCTATATACATTAGACATATATCTAGACCCAGCTCTTTTGCTCTGGCTTTTGGCTGATTGAACACCTTATTTACAACCCCAGATGCTACTTCTCCGGTTGTCCTGAAAGATGAGAGAGTATTACTTTTGGAACATTTATGTCAATTAACTACACCATTATCCACAGAAAAAAACCCACACACAACAGTAAAACCAGATTAAAACCCAGCAAGTCCTCACATAAAAGGGACTGTATCCTATGATAACTTTGAAGGCAATAACCTTTTGTAAGGGCCAACTTCAACCTCTAGTTTAATTAAAAGAACTCTTGCAGATCATGGTTAACATGTTTCTAATAGCAGAGTACACCAGTGAATAGCAGACGTTCTCAAAAGTGCCTTAACACACACTAGTTGAGGTTCACAAATAAATGCCATGTCCTGGAATTGCGTATGTTAGAGTTAACATATTGCATCACTACACAATCTCAGCACAGGATTTCACATGTATTTCCAAGCTGCGAATAAATTCAATTATTTATATTTATACCACTTTTAAATCAAGAAGTTTGCAAGGTTATTATGTTTTTAAGCAAAGCTTTGGATTTATTTGTGTTTTAATAAGATTTTTATTTATTTATCAGGTCACAAAGTCAGGGGACCAAAGCAATAATCTAGCCTGTTAGGAGATTTTATTTCACTCTCAGGATTAAGGCTTATTTCATGGGCTAGACAACAGAGAAGTACTAAAAAATACCCATAAAGAAATTGGCAGGTATGAAGATTCATATTGGTTAGGTTGGATGCAACACCACATAAACATAACTACATTTTATTTCATGTCTGAATTACACAAATATCCACCTGAAAAAAGGCTCCCTGTACAGATAAATTGCTTTAGTCAAACAAGAACAGGGATTCTAGTTCCCACTCCCTACACCATCACATTACTGATTCACTTTCTTTGCCATTTCAGAAATTTTTACTACTGCCTTTAATAGCTTCTTAGAACACCGTAAGCAACTTGTGACAAGTTAATATGCACATCGAGGACATCAACAAGGAAAGCCTGCCGTTCTCACCAGGAGAGATCAGAATTGTTAGGGGCCACTGCACAGTTCACGTGCAGTCTTTCTCAAAGAGAAACTGTCTTAACAGCTTAAGAGCAGCAAGGAAAGACTACTTACTTCCCAGCTACATGAGCATTTTCAACATAAGCAAGTGCTGCTTCCAGTCCTTTCAGCTGAGCCACTGCATTGGAGTCTGTCACAAATTTCTTTATCAATCCAAGATACTTGGACCATTCAGGACTCTTTTCATCATCTATCTTCTGGAAGAGCTTAAGGGCTTCTTCATAACCATTTAATCTGGCTTTCCACAGCTGGAAGCAGAAATCGGACATTTAAGTGTTGTGCTAGTACAAATCTGAACTCGTCAATCTCACAAAGTTCTTCAATCCTATTTGAAAGCATGATCAGCAAACTGGCATCTGCAGACTTCTCTTCAATGTCTATAGGAATAACATGCAAGAGGACAAAATATTTGTCCCAATAAGAACAATCTGGATAGAGAGATGCCAGTCTTCCCCACTCCTCTTCAAAAGTTCTAACAACCACTGATGAGGAGGTGGGAGCTCAACAATAGTTTCAACCAGAGATGAGTAATTTCTCCATGTGAATGAGTGTACCGATCTTTTAGCACACAAGCTTACGCCATACAGAATATAACGCTACTAAAATCTGCCTAATAAAGGTTATTCAGCCTCTGAGCTGGATAGACTGATGCAGTTTCAGACCTGTTAATATGCAGGTCATGCAGCTGTCAAGACTACCTAACCATGGTGATCTAGATAGAGAAGCACTACAGAATCACCACAAGCAGAGACACACAGTAAGCCACCTTGTGTTCCTACCTTGTGTTCACATTTCTGATCAATGGGCAGTTTCATCCACTCACTGTCGTCCCCCATTGTAAGTCAGGCTTTCTCTATAATTACAGTAATTCCTGTGCAGAAAGGGACGTGTTAAAAAACAGAAAAATACATGTTGGGTACATACATACTTGCACCTAAAACCCCCACCAAACAAACCAACCAATAAAAAAGGACAGTTTTGCAGCAAATCTCATTGCTAATATGCAAGCCAAGTTTATAACTATATTTAGATACACACTACAGAGACCAGACCACTATTTTATTAGCTCCTTAAAGCCACCAGAAGCCATTAAAGATTAGAGAGCAGTGCAACACGTAGTATTTAAGACACCAGAAATCTCAATCTGTGAAAGTTTTAGTAAACAGAGAAGGCATGCAGAATATAACCTCATCTAAGCTCCAGAAAGAATGCACTACGATTAAGGCACTAAAATGAAATGAGTTCCCATCAACACTAGAAAACTGACTCTTACTGACACGTGCTTTCAGCAACAGGTGCCATGAATCAGTGGCAAAAAATAATCGGGTGCCAGTGGAAGGACAGTCACTGTAGCAATTTTACAACCAGCACAACTGAAATGAACAGTTACTGTGTGAAGAACAAAACTCATTTTTTGCCTTAATTCTAACATAGCCAGATTCAGCAACTGTCAACAAGAGATCAGTGTCTTGCCCCGTGTAGGGCTGAAATCCTTACTCCATCGAGTTTAAGTGTTCTCCCCCTCCCCGTATCCTCTTGATTAAAATAAGAATACTGACCATTAGAGTAAGAGAGATGAAATCTCAAGCTTAATGCCCATCTCAGACATATTGTACAACATAACCTGACTGCTCAGAGAATAATGAGAGAACATGCCTGACACACAGAGGTCAGCAAAATGAAAATAGCAGCAGCAGTAACAGGGCTCCCAACATTATTTATACAAGCAAAATTAAACCAGAGAGGGAGTAACATTTCAGCACACCAGAGTGAAAGTGTAGACAAAGGCCAAAACTCTATAAAACAGCCAACATACATGATTTATCACTAAAGGCATAGAAGTACACAACACTAGCAGAATGCTCCTAACAGAAATTCAGCCTGTGCCAACAAAGCTGTATATTTTAGCCTACAGACTATTTCACCTTATACTCAGAGGCTGTCTGCAGAAAATGAATCCCTAGAATAGGGGTGTTATTTCAGTGGTATAAATTAATGTAAGCAAGCTCTCCAAAGTCTTCTGTCAGACACACAACACTAACATACAGCTAACTCAATAGCAAAATTAGGCTAGCAACAGCCCACAATAAAAATAATACTTTATTCCTTCCTGGGATTAGTTAGACAATACTTTAAAAAATAACAACCCAACCTCCCAATAATTAAAAAAGAAAAAGCAAAAGAAACACAAAGAACTCCAAAACTCCCACCAGTCACCGATACACATCCACAGTACGATAAGGTTACCTTAAATATTTACAAGTTCCTGTGGATGTAAATACTGTTCTCACTATAATTGCATAAACCTATTTATTTGCCCAATGGCAATCAAACAAGAGTCAATGCCAGAACAGAAGCTGACTACATCTATAAACAAGTGTATCCAACCATTATTACGGTTTGTCCTCCTCATTTCCTCTCTCATCACAAACAATAATGTGGCTATTTGTCTTGACATCAGCACAGTGGCACTGAGAAGTTTAAAGTAAAAAAGGGCAAACCCAAAAACTGTTGAGTGAGCCAAAGAACTGTAAATCACTGAGAATGAAAGCATCACTCTGCTCATTACATTACAAGCAAAGTACTCAGAAGTAGGGCTGCCTAAAGCCCACTCTACTGTTACTTCCATATCTTTATCTTTTTTAATGTTCAACTTATATATTTTAAAAAAAAAAAAGCGCTCTGGGTCACATACTAGTCACACCATTCCTCCATGTCAGGCATTGACAAGAAAAAGGTACCCTGATTTAAAAGTTACAATGAGAATATAACTCGAGCTTTGAAAGGCCATACCAAAACCAAACAAAATGTCAAAAGGACAAGTTAATTACTAAATCTTTTTGCATCTAATTCCATCAGCCTTTTGCAATAGATCCTGCTTTCATCTGTTTAAAACTCTTTTGGAGTACAAAACCAAATGCAACCCAAAACAAAACAAGAAATGCCATCCCACATTCCAAAGCAAGACATTCATGGCAAACATGGAGGTGGGGGATAAAATAGATCTAGCTCTACGATTGTCATGATTTGCCTCCAAAAGTAAAAATGACATGGCATTCACATGACAAGTTTTTCAAACAGCTCACCTAGGAAAAGATGTAGGAATACTCCGGTGTGAACAGAGTTACAGCAGCAGAATTCCCTCTGTTGCTCAAGTTAATTCAGCAGTCAAGTGCCACCAGAAAACATGCAGCCTTGCCAGTATTAACTGTGTTTGCATTAGGAATACTATCATCTTAATGGACCAGCACAGAAATAATGAAGTACTTCCTCAGTGTGGATGCAGACAACATAAGTAGATACAGTGGTCTCTTCCCAAACTCACACTTTGCAAGGAATGAGCAGAGTGAATTTTATAGGAAGTTAGGTAGTTCTGAATCTTAACCAGAAACTTGGATGTAATTCAAGCTATTACATCTTTATCTTGTTTTTTTTTTTGAAAGAACGCACAAGGAACCAAAAGAAGGACAATAGTTATTCTCAAAGAAAACAGAAAGCACTAACACACCCTCCATCAGCAGAAACACCAGGTTAAAACTGGCACCTGTACTAAGACAGACACCCATTTACAGCATGTTCTTTCAGAAAACTAACAGAAGTATGAGCTTCCTACTTCAAAAATAAAAAGAAACATTTATTTCTCTCTAGCAAGTTGTTCTGTCAAGGAATAAATCTTACTGTAGGACAGCAACTACCTTACTACAATCCTCAAATCAGTTCAAACCCTAAAGTTAGCAGCAACTCTATTAAAAGGCTTGCCCATTGGAAGACTGATACTGATTTACAATTATTTTTACCCTTACACATATATAACAGTTTAACGCCTCAAAGTGCAGCTTCTTGCTTGTCAATTCTAGCAATACATTACAGAATCTAGAAGAAAAGGGCCTAGGATTTCCCTTCCCAACACCACAATGTACTCAACTTGGGAGGAAACACAGGTAATGAGACAGACAGGGAAGGGAGTTGAATGACCCTGAAACAGTGTTTCACCTATTTTATTTTTTTTTCAGTCTGGTCAACTCAGTTCCCCTACTATTTTTAATCTTTAACATCTACAATGGTTACTTCAATTACAAAATGGGTTAACTTCTGCTCTGAATCTGACATCTAAAAATAGTGATAAAATTATACTCCCCCCAGTAATTTACAAATCCCCTCAGAACAATCTCTCAGAAACTATTCCACAGTCACAGAACGAAAGCTCCTTAAACATCCAATCTTTCTAGCTTCATCATTGCTCACACCTGTCCTAATGCCAAGATTCTGCACTCTCTACATCTTGCATTTACCAGAATAAAAGACTGTTGTTTCTCCTTTCAATTAAGTCACTGAGTTCTGTATGGTCAGAGTATCCCACATTTGACAAAAAGCTTTTTCTTAAAAGCTTGTTTGCAAAGACACGTAAACACCAAGTCATTACTTCAACATCCAAATAGCAAGTGGCCTCATTACATGATAACACAGCTAAATTCTGTTATTACTAGTGAATCTGCAGCAATGAAGTGTCTGACCTACATAGCTTTCTTGTTACCACAACTCAGAACAAACAGATTTAAGTCTTTCAGTAAGAATATTCATTTTGGTTGAAACCAGAAAGCAAGCCCTCTGAAGTGACTGAACCACCAAAGTAAGTTTTGTGAGAGAAATTTGTCATTAAATGTCATCAACACAACATTTCCAAAAGCAAGTCAGCTGACAAATCTGCAATGGAGATGAATAGCAAATTCTCCCTGACAGTTCTTGGCAGGGCAAGTTTTTATATTATGGAGCAGTGAGGAAATAAAGACCATGAAGGAAAGAATAGGATCTTCCAAAAAGAGACCATACAATAAGTGGCAAGAACAGAAAATATTTACACAGCAGCACAAATGCAATAATTTCAAATGTGAAATTCTCAACTAAATAGAAGGAAGTTTGGGAAACAAATTCATTAATACATTGAGAGATTGTGTCAAAACACAAATTTAGAATAAACATGGACTACTCTGGACAGCTCCTACTCAACTTCTAAGCAAATGCTTTTCCTGCTACAATTTTGAGGGTTGAATAATATCAACCACACAACTTAAAGTATGGGGTACCACTAAGGAAAATCTTTACACCAAACATTCTGAAGTGTGCCTTCTTTTGAAGCATACATTCCTCACCTATCACTATATATTTTACAGTGAAGTGCCAGCTTCCAGACAATTTTCTACAGAAAATGTAGAATGGCAAACTAGGAAGCCATTTTATAGTAAACAAAGCCAGATGTTTATTGATACTGATTGTCTACTTCCTATTCACTTTTACCTATTGAAAATTAGTGTTGCACATGAACATCAAATATTTTTGTACTTTGAAAGATTCTAAAAAATATTAGTCAAGTAAGTCCTGAGAAATTAAGACAGGCCTTTTTAAAGGAAAAATCTGTTTGAAATGTTCCTATACAGTAGGGCACATACTTGGAGAGTATATAGCTGGATGTCACATTTCAGATAGAACTATACTTCTCAGCAGACAGTTCTCTGCCAGTACAGCTCACAGTTTTCCCAGCTGAAAAAATTTTTACTAGTTTAATGGCAGTTTTGGGTCATATTTGCTCTTTGGCTCTGAAAAGATGAAGTTTCACTTTCTTAGAAGTTTAGCCCAGCGTGTTTTTCAATTTTGCCAGCCACATCTTCACATTACATACAACATTAAGTAGCTCAGAAAAAAAAGGTTCAAGCAACCATAACACAATTTTTTATTTTAAACAACACCCGGTCACATTGAGTATTTTGAAAAACACACATATATAAGAATCATAGCCTAATCAGTCAGTGAAATACTGCAACTGCTTTAGTAAATTCCATATAATCAAAAGGAAAATTGAAGTTCAGTAACAATCCTGAATTATGGATACCTACAAAAGCAGCAAAGAGTCAGAAGAACAGTCAGTAAGACTGTATATGTTCAGCTTTTCAGGTTCAGTCCACATATTTTTTGATGACAGACAAAAGAACAAGGTTAAAAAATGTACAGACGATTATTTGCTTAGGCAATAAAAAATTCAAAGAATTTTAAAAGCTGGTATTTTTCAATTGGTAGCTGAATTAGAAGTTGCAAGATACACAGACTCTTGAAGAAAGAAGAGCAAGACCTCAGAATAACAGAGAAAAAAAAAGCAAATGCATGCTAAAAAGGAATTTTGCAGGTTGTGGAGTAGATGGCAGCTGAGAGAAGCTACTGCTTCAGCAGGAATGAAATGGCATTCAAGAATAAACTGCATTTAATTCTCTCTTGCCTGCTCTAGCTTGTATGTCTTAACTCAGTGAAATTTTAGTAGCACAACGGGCAAGTTATTGGGAAGTTAAACAAATACTTCATTTCTCTGGAAAAATATATTTTAATACATGTCCTCTGGAAGTAACCTGGTCCATTTTTTCCCATGCACCTAAAAGTGAGAGACAACGCAAAATGAACTGACCTTCGGTTACAGCTAAGAGCAAAAGCAATTTCTAACTGCATGGGTAAGCCTGGAGCAAAGCCAGTCTTACGGAGCCGAGAAGGGCAAAAGGGAAAAGGGCAACCCACGGGCGAGTTTGTGTGCACTGACATAATTCTAAGGATGGCCGGTTGGAGTGAAAGATGTCAGTGGGACCGTGCTTATGATCTGCAAACTCCTCTATCCCTCAAGGTGTTTACAAAGCTCAGGCATGAAAAGTCTCGTGCGATGTTCTTTAGAAGGGCGGCCTGAACTGCTGGTGAAGGGAAGCTCTCGCGGAGACATCACCAAGCACGGGCTCCCTCCGGCACGGCTTCTCTCGGCAAGCCGCGGCGTGCCCGCCACCCGCGGCCCCCTCCAGCAGCGGCGGCCCCGCAGCCNAGGCGGCAGGGCAGGGCAGGGCAGCACAGCGCAGCGCAGGGCAAGGCAGCGCCGGCCCTCCCCTCCCGCCGGCGCGGAGCGGCCCCGCAGAGGCCCCCGACGGGCCGCTGGCCACCGTGGCCCGCCAGGCTCGCTGCCCTCGAGTCACACCCCGACCGCCCATGCCCGTCAGAACAATTACTACCCTAACAGAGCGAGCTGCGGTCATACCCGAGCACACAGCAGGCATTATCCACGGCCACCAATCATCCAGCAATCCCCAAGTGAAGTAGGGAGCAGTTCCGAAACCCGACAGGAGGGACAGGGCCTGCCGCGAGGAAGGAGAAACAGTGCCTTCCAAAGGAGGTATGAACGAATAGCCTGGCACCATACCATCCCCGCATTTCATGTTCTGCTGCGAGATGTATAATGACAGCGCTCCGGTAGAGCTGATTCATCAGCAATCTCTCCAGCCCATCGTCTGACATTTTGAGATGCCTTTCCTACAGTGACAATAGCAACTGAAGAAGCTGGTATGGTGGAAACTGGGTCTCACTAGCTTCCTCCTCAGAAAAGCATCAAGCCATATGATGCAAGGCTGCATTTCTTCAGCCATCTTTTCAGCTAACTGAAGAAAGAAGCCTCTTCCAGGCACTCCCAGCATCACCCATACTCTACACTGAATAATCATCCACATTACTTTTCCTACCACCTCAACCCACCCGCTGTAAGAGGGAGGCACAAACATGCACAGCAGCTTCTGCTTTTCAACATCTGATATTCGCAGCAACCGAGCCCTCAAAGAGACAACCCCAAACAAGGTACAAATGCTCAAGTCAAGAGACTCCTTATTCAGAAAAGCTACACCAGCACTGCCTGGTGCAAGGCAATGTTTAGTTTAAACACAAGGGTTCAAGGCCTTCCCGTGTCACTTCAGAACTACACCCCTATAACATGAACCACTGGAACAGTCTACAATTCAGCATCAAGAACAACAGCAACACTGTATTAGATTAGACCATGTCGTCTTGAAATCGACCACTCTGATACAGTTGCAAATAGCTTTAATGCCATCCTATTCTGGCAGAGACTTCACAAGCCATTTATGTAAAATAGTTTAGAACAAATTAGCAATACAAGTCTATATGTTTCTTTTATAAACCATCTGCTGGTAACATGGAACAGATCAGTGATATGAAGGGGAAAAAAGGGAACCTGATGTGCACTGACCATGGTTTTGAAAACCTTAACTAGAACGTTTACAGGTATTTACATCTTTCAAGTGTCCTTCCCATCATACATCCACCACAACAAAATCCTCCAAATTAGATATGTAAGACAGAGACAGTTATCTCTACCCCACAAAACATTCAGAGCCGTTTCTAATTGTATGTACTGTTCAAGATATTCATAACTGATCCTTATAAAGGGGCAAACAGATGCACTACGTTTGCAGATGACACAATCAGGGTAGCAAGAAAAAAAGAAAAAAGGATTGACTGAAGGAGCATACAACATGCCCAAGTACATTTCAGCTGTAAATTTATTACCTAACACACCGTGAAACAGCTTATAGCATTACACCAAAATTCAGATTGTCTGTGCTGACTCCTAAATGGAAACAGGACTTCTCTGTTTTAGCAGATAGCAGTATGAGAGCACCAGCTCCACCACAGCAGACCAGGTTTTCAGAAGCAATGGCCCAGCTTACGTAACTGACCCATCCCAGCAAAAGGACAGGAACCAGCATCAGAGTTAAGTCCCATCAAATACAAGTCACATGTGTACAAGAATCTGGAATCACGTTCCATCACCATGCATTCCCTTTCTTGTATTAGAATATCAAAGAAGTGTCCCATAGTACAGATTTACAGTGCTCTAACTCCTGATTTCCCATATTTCTAAAATTCAAATTTCATTTCTTTTTGGCAGGTTGCCACATAGTTTTCCCTGTAGTAGGTCCCCCATTTAATGTTCCCAACTTCGTGTTTTTGAGAATTCAAATACATCTAAACCAATTTATTCTAAACCAGTCTGCAGTACCTGAAGGCCATTTGCTATTGATTCTGCTTCAATACATTGCTCTCTTGACGTTGCTTAAATAGTTTAACCCTATCAAAACTCTTGAAGTAGGGGAGGGGAAAGGAAAAAAAAAAAAGAAGAAAGGTGCATCTATACATTCCATGTGGGGGGAAAGCTACCAAAACAGCAAAGTTTAAAGAAATGCTGAGACTGAAGCAAGAAAATCAAACCAAATTCTAACTTTTGTACAATCAACTGATCTGACTTTGGACACCAAAGAGTCAAAACCACACAGGCACCTTGAACCCATTCTTCTTTCCGAGTTGAGCCCATCTCAAAGTTTTAGTAACAGATTTTTGAAAGTAGCCTTTTAGAATACTTCAGTATCTGAGACTCCCAGCATTTGGAAATATGCAGCTTTACAGTTTCAAACTAATAGATGTGTTCACTGAAAGCCTATGGCAATGCTTTCTGCAATACACACATAATACACAAGGAAGGTCTCCCACATCTGGTAGCCCAATATTCCAACAACTGTTCATCCCCTTCTCACCTGCAGAACACAACTTTAACAGCACTGCAGTTCAGCAGAAGTAGCAGAAAATGCAACACTATACACAAACTAAATCAACAAAAAAGAAAAGCTTCAGAACAGTTAGATAATACACACCAAACACAAATCACTGAGGAAACTGTAGCAGTGATTTTTTTCCTTAATTTTATTTTTGCAACAGAGCCCAGGTTTGCTTAAGCTGCACAGGAGTTTCATTCCTCAGTGTCTGCCATGCAAAACTTTGTGCCCTCTCACTGGAGGGGATCTAAATTCAGAAGGAAAACCCCTTGTACACCAACCTGAAAGCTACGCCTCTGGAAGAATCACAAGACACTGTATGACTCCAAAATAGCATTAAATGAAACGAAGGAAAGGCGTGGGGGGAAAACACGGGACCCATACTACTATCCAGCCTCTCTTTGCAAATACTTGAGCGGATTCAACAGGAAGCACCTCCTGGCTAGGGGCCCCGGCGATTCAAGACCGAACACCTGCACCCAGCAACAGAGCTGCAGAAATAAACACGAGCTCGTGCCCTTCGTTTTAAGACCACAATTACCGCGGGGAACGTTTCCCCTCAGACATCTTAGAGGGGGACCCGGTCCCGCACGCAGCCTCGGGGGCCAGGAGGCGCCCGCTCCGCATTTCCCTTGAGGGGCGGTGGGAGGAGGCCGCGCTCGGCTGAGCCACTCCAGCGGCGCCTCCTCGGCAAAGCGCCCCCGGCAGCTCCCAGGCCC
>VWZF01005392.1:107652-190926 GCA_013396755.1 Sclerurus mexicanus | reverse complement strand
GCACCGCACGGCACGGCACTGCACAGTAATGCACAGCACGGTACAGCACCATACAGCACAGCACCGCACGGCACGGCGGGGCGGCCGCGCTGCCTGCGGGGCGCGGGCGCTGCGAGAGGCGCTGGGAGGGCTCGGGGCAGCCACGTGAGGCCGCAGGACCTCCGGCCAAAGGCTGGTAAAGCAGCTCGGAGCTGGCCGAGTCAGCGAGGGGGGATCCGACAGCGGGGAACGGGTCTGGGTTTGCAAGGCGGTAACTGAAGAGACGACTGAGGGCACCTCGTCAGTGTCTGTCAGTATCTGCAGGGAGGGTGCCAAGAGGATGGATCCAGGCTCCTCTCGGTGCTGCAGAGCAACGGGAAAAGAGACAATGTGCAGAGACTGAACTACAGCAAGTTCCACCTGAATATGAGGAAGAACTTCTTCACTGTATGGGTGACCATGTGCACAGACTGCCCAGAGAGGCTGTGGAGTCTCCCTCAGTGGAGATATTCCAGAACTGTCTGGACACAATCCTGTGCCATGTGCTCCAGGATGACCCTGCTTGAGCAGGGAGGTTGGACCAGATGACCCGCTGTGGTCCCTTCCAGCCTCACCCATTCTGTGAATTGTGTGTTGTTGGAGTACAGCATGTTTTCCCTGCTTTGTTTCTTCACTTCAGCCAAAGCAATTGAAGGAAAAATTCTTACGGTAATTGGAATAGAAGACAAGGGACAGCAGAGTGTCACGCACACAACTGCGATTCATCTTACAGTGCCATCTTTCCCCACCACCCTGTGTAAGCACCACCAATTTTTTGAAAAGTGAGGTGATTATATTTTTGCATGACCTGACTGAAATCACTTTTGCACTGTGCTTCAACTGTGAAATGAGCAGGAATAGAACTAAAATGTTTTAGGTACTTCTTTCATCAGGAAGGGACTGAACATGTTACAAGATTAGCACCAGTACTGCAGTGTCAGTTATTAGTGAATGTTTCATTCATTAGTCACCCTTTTGCATTATTTAAATTCTTGGTTACAAAAAATACAACAGAAGCTTGAACAAAAAACCCCTTACAGATAGAAAAAACAGCTCTTCAGGGCTTTATTTTCTACTGGACAGAGCCTTGGGACCTCTACAGTCCTAATACATTCCAAAAAGAACATCCTCTTCTGCTGTTGTCATGTTAAAATGGGGTGGGGAAAAAAAGAAAGGAAGCAAGGTGGGGGCAGAGTGAGAGGTATTATGTGTATGCAGGAATTTGCAAAAGTGACTGCAGATATTGGGCCCTTCATTCAAAGTCACATGGGGACAGTGTGTGCTGCAACCAGGTTATTCTAAGAACCCAGATCCATTCTTACCTTTTTGCTCCTCTCAAATGAAGCAAAATTGAGGTTCTGTGCAAAACTGTCTCCTCTTTCAAAGGAGAGTCCAAATAACATGCATTATTCATAATCAAAAGCCAGGCAGAATGGTTAAGAAAAGCTAAATTTATATTAAATTATCATCAACCCCTAAAATACTGAACACAGTGGTTAAATAACTCCATAAAGTCCAATGTCTCCAGTGAGTAACGTTAAAACCATTACACAGGAACACACGGAAATCACTGACGTTAGCTCAGGACAGACAGGAGAGAGGTTTGCTTTTTACATAGTAAATCAGTGCTCAAGAGATCATCCTCCAGTAGCCTTTCTACATTCTTAACATCCTAAGTGCAACGAGGGTCTTCTCTCCCCAGAACAGGAACCATGATGCAACCCCCTAGGCAGCATCTCACTGGGGCTGTCTCTAGGAAAAGACACTAATTTCTGCCCACTTCACTGATAGGGGACAGGCTGTATAACATTTTGTTGCTCCTTTTCACCATAATCATTGGAGGAAGGGAGCAGAGAGCAGTTATGAATGATTGTTAGGCTGGAGTGTGCAGGGTCTCTCCTAAGAAGCAGCAGAGAATATTGATCAAGGTGGAGATCACAAGCACCATGAGTTGCTGAAAAGACTGACTGTGTTTTTCCTTTCCATTTCACACTTGTGACTCAGCAATTATTTTGACAGGCTGACTGAACCCCAAGTGAGATGTCTGGGCAGATGTTTCCCTTCACCCCTATCCCTCATGATTTTGGTGCATGCTCACATAAAGCTATTGGGGCAACCCCTCCCCCCCCCCAAATTACTTATTCCAAAACCCAAAGAAACCATGCTCTCCTACAAGTCAGAGTCTTCCTCCTCGATCTCCTCACTCCCAGCCCTGATGCCCCTGCCCCTACACATGGCTTCTTTTCAAATCGATTCTTCTGCCTATACTTGAACCCTCTGGTGTTGTCCCTGCATGAGGCAGCTTAGATGGGCAAGGTCCATGTCAGTGATATACACTCCTTTCTCAGTTCCCAGTTGAGTCAACACCTCAATCCAAAGTGCCTCTGCCCAACAAAATCAACGCTTCCCAGGCTGGAGTCAATCAAATAAATAATTAAATAAAAATCTAATTAAAAAAAAATAAGTCCCTCTAGGAATAAGGAAGAACCCCACATTTACACAGGGAAATTTCCAAGCCTTAGCTCCAGTTCATTTTTCCACAGGAATATACACCAGTCAGCCCAATGGTGCAGTTACAGACAGTTTTCAAGTCACCTAGCCAGGTTGAACCTTCCCCTTTCTGCAAAGCTACCTCTGCTGTGAAAAGTACAGCCAACTCACTAGCAACTGTCATGTTTTTCAGGGGTAGCCTGTTAGTATAGAAACAAGATTAGAGCAGAGTAGGATGATTTTGGTGGTTTTTTACCAGCTGGAAAAACATCACACAGGAGATGCACCCTCCCCCTACCTCTAAATCATACCCCTAGTGTATGTTTTGCTCTCTTTACACCATGGGTGGGAATGTACTTGACCTCTTTCTAGGCGATAAAGAGGTTACAGAGTTTGCAGTAAGAAATTCTTCACTGGAAAGTTCTGCTTCCAAGTATCTGGCTTAATGCTTAGTATTTTACCATGATGGTATCCATGTGACTTCAGGGGTTAATATAAATTTCATTTTTGAAGAAGTGTCGAGAGATATTTTCTCTTTTTTCCTTTTGAACAAACAGATGACAAGAGAATATGAAAAGGTGGCAATAGTCCTTGGGAACATGCAAGCCCCAGCTCAAAATGCAGCTGGGCTGTAGCTGCAAGGGTAGGATGACACTCCCTAGAGGGTAAAGGCTTTGAAGGCCAGAGAACAACTGAAGCTCATGCAGCTGATGGGAAAAATTACTTGGCAAGGAGAGCTATTTAGTGGTAACAGAAGAACTTAAAGTGCAATTCTATCTGATAACAACTACGTAAAATGGCCCTTGCAGCTCCCTGATTATTGTCTCCCATTCTAGGTCAAATGGGCTCAAGCCCAGTAATAAAGCAGTTCCTAACTCTCAGCACTCAACATTCTCCTGGGAAAGACTGAACCTAGGAATTTTCTCTTTGCTCTTATTATGGTAGTCAAAGGTCCTAAAAGCCAAGATAATTGAGACCTTGCAGAATTGGGACTAGTGTGAACCTAGCAGATTTTCTTTTTCTTTATGTAACAGTTATGAAAAGACGAGTTGACTTTAGGTCTTGCTGAGATCCATTTCCTCCCATTAGCTCTGTAGAGCTAAGAAAAATACAATCTCTTTTTCCCTCAAGTTCAAGCACTCAGACTCCAGTACCCACAGGGAACAGTTCTGAAAGGGCCATTTGCTGACTCTAGTTTTTCCAGAGCAGAAACATGTTTTAACAGAAGAGGGGAGAACAGGAGCAGTGTCCACTGCCAGCAATAGACACAGTGCTCCAATAGGAGCATTCCTTAAAGTTTTCAGTAGCAGATTTAAACTAAGCAGTGATGCTCTCATGGAGTGAGTCATGGCAACTGTGGTTACCCTCTTTATGCCTTTAAAAGGTGACCTGAATTTGTGTCAGTGTCCTCTTGAGCTCCAAAGTACACCCCATCTATATCAAGACCTCTCTCAAGTCAGAGACCTCTCAACACCAAGCCTCAAAGAGTGCTGCTAGTAGGGGAATGACTAGGGGTATTTCTGTGACGAGGAGCCAGCATATGAGGCAGCTCTGCTCTCTTCATGGGCATTGACCGTGAGCTGGATGGCACAGGACTCGCAGGTTGCCAGGGAACATGGTCTCCGAACCAGATTCAGGCAGAGGAGTCACTGCAAAACTTAACATGGCAGCTTCCAGGAAAAGGGAACATATAAATAAACCACAGACAGTAAAAATGAGTCAAAAGGGTCTCTGGGTTCCAACCCACCCATCCTCCCTCTCCAACCACAACAGCACAGCTGCCCAAGCTCCTTGCTGAAAAGCAGTCACAGTCTCAGGGCCCCTTGTCAGAAAGGCTGGTCTCTGTGCCCGTCCTTCCTAGCAGGCCGAGTCCTGTCTTTTTTGTGCAGAGCGGAGGGTAGGGAGGGTCAGAGCATTTCCAAAGTCATGTGTACTTTAGACCTCACTCTCCGTGGAGGGCTTGCGTTGGTGTTTCCAGCCTGTGTCTGGGAGTGAGCCACGCCGTTCAGGAGTGGCTGCTGCTGTGTTAACACTGCTGCATTCAGACTGTTCTTCCTGTAGCAGCTGCTCAGTTTCGGTGTCATCCAGTGAACCAGAACTAGCCTGGATAGAGACCGTGTCTGTCTTCATGCAGACGTGGTCCCGGAGGATCCCTCCTCGAGAGCTCCGAATCTGCTTAAGGTCATCCCATGCAGAATCATCACTGGATAAAAGGCATATCCCCTCCACAATCTTGATCTTCTCCTTAGTGTAGCTGTGGTCAGGACCAGTCTAGGGAGCAGACAGATGAATGAAAAAATATACATCTATAGAAAAATATGGCAAAAAGCAATGCAGAGCTGGAATGAAGACAGTGAAGCAGACAAAAAGCTGGACCTCCATGTAAACGGCCACTGGCTTTAACTGCCACAATGGCAGAACCCATTCTAACTTTCCCTTCTGTTCTTTACTACCCCTCGATGCATCCTTCCTGCAAGAGCTTATTCCAAACTCCGTAAGACTTCAAATCATGCAAAGGGAATGAGGATGAGCTCTTCTAATTCAACTATATGTATTCCCTGACCGCAGAGATTAAGAACACTGAGCCTATAAAGGAAGGAAAAAACCCACCAAACAAAATGGGAAGCAGGAACAGACAGAAAAAGTCATGGTAAAAGTAGGCAGCGAATCACTTCCAGGTCTGCAATATTTTTGCATCCGAGTCATTCTAGATTTTTCTCTCAGGAAAGCACAGCTGGAACACCACTGTTGAGTCGGAGTCTCACAGTGATACAGGGGAAGGAGATTATAGGGAAACAATGGAAATGATCAGAGGCTAAAGGGACCACACTGAGATTAAAGTAGCGAAATCTAACTTGGCTCACTGATAAATAAGGAGCATTAGAACATCTGATCTACCCCCAAGGGGGATGTCGAGGGGGTGGGGAAATACAGATTTGGATATATCTAGGAGCATCAGAATCAAGAGAAAACTGGAAAGAATTTAGATTCCCAGATAAATAATCCTGGCTTGTCCTTTGTAGATAAGGTTAAAATGGCATGGAAGTTTGGGAAATCTATTGGGTAGCCACTTTGAAAAACTAAGTCAGGGAAAACTCTTCCCTGCATAAGTCTTGCTGTGATCCCTGCTAGGGGAATTAAGTGATCTAACAGACTACTCTAAAAAGGGCTACAGAAGTTATCTTTTTCAGATCTCACATACGGAGTGCCCAGACCAAAGAATCTGCCAAAGAGAATTACTTATACTTTCTTGACAGGTAGTAGAGCTGGTGTAAGGACATAAAAGCGGTAGGGAGGGGGAAAACAAGAGCGAGCAATTAGTATGGGACACACTTGAGCCACACAACAAAGCTTGAGTGAGGGAGGCAGGATTGAACACACAGAGTAGTGATACCTGACATGAGGATGTGGACGGAAATCAGAAGAGGGAAGATGAGAAGGTATCTGAGTGATAAGAAAGCTTCTGAGGAGAAAAGAGAGGAGAAACTAAGTGCTGCAAGATATTGTATTAAACCCTCTCTATCCTGTGGCATGAAGGCCCTCTGATGGGTCTTGAAAATGCTGTTTAATGAGGGCTCCAGTTTTTAACCTATCCCACCCACTCGAGGCAGTGCGCAGCCAGGAGCCACATTCTTGTTACCAAACTCCTTCTGGCTGCCTGTTTCCCCTGGTGACTGTCCAAAGCAACCTTGGTGCAAGTCACTAACCAAGACTTGTATCCAAGAAGGACAATTCCAATTTACTCATGTACTTTGAGGGCCCGCACCCGCTGTAAATGAAATACAAGACACTGTGGGAATAGGAAAGAAGCAGATAACTAAAAACAGGTCAAGTTCACTATAGCTCACTGGGGAACAAGTGCTGCTCGCTGATCTCCATAGCAGTCTGAACAATTCACTAAAGCTGCTCTCCTGTGTCCTAAAAGTAAATGCTGACAAGTGGCAACGTTTTCACATACTGAGGCCTGTAATATTTAACAACAGCTTGAACTGGGCTCCCATGTCCTTAGTAGCAGCTCTTACCTCTTTCTTATAGCACAACTGGTTGTACATGGTTGGTTTGGGAATTGAGTCAATCTTCACCTCCTGGGTAGACGTCCGATACGAAGGATTACTGTAGGTTAGGTTCCCCAAGCCAGGGTCCGTGAATTTGGACTTATTATGCCTAGAGGGAGAAAGCTGTCAGAAAAGACACAGGGCCCTACTGCCAGTGTCCAAAGTTCCTGAGTGCTCAGCAAAGGGAAAGCTCCAGCAATTTTCACTTTCCTCAAGGAGAGAATGCTGGCTTCACCTGGCTCTTCAGCTACCAGCCCATTTACTAGCTGCAAGTACAGCAAGGCACTGCCATGTAACCACAAAAGCTAAACTGGAAGGAACTGGTGAAGTCATCTGGCAGAAAGCACATGAACTCATACATCTACTGAGATATGGATTATCTCACATCCCTGTCCATAATTTATAAGCTCTGCAAAAAATTTAGCCAATAAGGCTTCAGATGATAGAAGTGTATTCCCAACACTTCAGCTGCACAGGATTCAAACCTTGCAAATAAAATCATCAAGCACTGCTTCCAATAGAGAACAAAATAATTGTAAATGACAATAAAGAAAGATTAGGTGCTTTCTTCTCCTACAATCCTGGAGTTTACTATTGGCCAGGAGAGGCAAAAGAAAGATCACTTACCTATATATAATTAAAGCAGCAATAAGCAGCAAAATAAACAAGATGCTGAGAAGACCTCCAATAATGTAGCTGACGTGCAGTCCTTCTCCTGAAAGTGAACACCAAAGGTAATTATGCACTCAACTTCCACTGGATAATTCTGACCTTGGTGTAACACTTAATGTGGAGAGCTTATCCGTACGTATGATATGTAAAGCAAAATATCAGCACAACAAGGTTTAACAGAGGGTTTTGCTGGGCTTCATACGAAACCAAACATATTATAACCTTTCCTCCCACCCAGGCCCCGAGGAGGAAACCAAGGAGCATCAGGAACTTTGTAATAGGGTGAGTTTCACCACCTTGCTGACAGGTTACTCCTGCACTGGGAAACAATTACCGTAGTCAGTCATCTTCAACTAAACCCAAAGGGGACAGTGAAGAAGAGTGTCATTAATGGGAAGAACCCAATAGATGAGGTATGGGATGGAAGAAGACAAACTATTCTTCAGACCAAAGTATCTTTTAGAAAAGTCCCGACATAGGCTAATGAATGTCTATGACTGATCTCCATCCTTAGATGCATTTTGCTCCACTCAGAGGGCATTTGAGTAATTTAAGTCTGAGTTTCACAAACTTGAATTTCAGGCACTATGGACTGGAATGCATATCTGGAGGAACACCCCTGGTAGAGAAGAGTTAAAGAAAGGAACTCACCCATGGTTGCCAACACTGCCTCATTGGCATGAGTACACAAGCCTTGCCTAGCATCTTTGTCAGAGCAGCTGAATGACAGAACGACAGTCAGTTAATGAAAGTAGAATGAACAGTATAAATGGTATCAAAAACCAGGATGGAACTGGCTAGCACTGATATCCCTTCCATTTCCAGTTCAACAAGAGAGGTCTTCCTTTCTTTTCTGTATCCAGACAAGAGAGGACCCTACACAAATGTATACAGGGGTGTGTGCATGTATGTATCAATTATCAGTCTGCAATACCTTTATATCCAAGTCATTCTAGATTCACCTCTCAGGTACACAAGTGTACACGTAAGTCTATCAGAAAACAAATTTCAGCATCAGTGCTGAAGCAAAAATCAAAACATCTCAGAGTCAGCACTAAGACCTGTCTATCCAATAAATCATACCCAACAAAGTGGAATTTTGGCCTTGTAAATAACTCAGTCATATATTATGGAACATGCTTTTTGTTGGATTGTATAAACAGCAGGCCGTAGAGAATTAGCAGAGAAAAGTCTCTTAACTACTTGCGCTGTAACTTCAATATTTGAGCTGCCAAGTTTCTATTCTGTCCCAAGCAAGCTATCCCATTGTAGCCAGGGCAGAACCACTTCCTCAGATGTTTGGGTCAGGTCTGAGACATGTCAGTGAATTAAAGTGGCAGACTCCCTGTCCTCCTCTCAGAAGAAAAGTTCTTAAAATTAGGAGTTCAAAAATCAATCAAATGAATGACACATAGTCTAAGGAGAATTTTAACCCTTCAGCACAGTCAGCCTAAACACACATTTCAACAGGACAGACAGAAAGATTCTGCACCTCTTTCCTGCTGGTTCAACAGTGTTCTGCATTCTTTGTCATAATGTTCCCCCCATTAAGAACGTGAAATTTGGACCTGGAATAGCCTCTTTTGGCTAGGGAGAGGTACATTTGGATAATGACAACCAGAGAGGGCTTGCATTTGGCACCATGCAAAAGCTGTGATTTTCACACCCCTATTACAAGAGAACAAGAGCACTTACTTTCCTTCCACTGCTTCCAGAGACATGAGAGGTTTGGTTGTTGAGGTATCTACTCTGCCAGGTAGTGTTTGACTTCTCTCCCTTACACTGGTTGGTTCAGGACCAGGAGGCACCACACCAGGAACTAGAACAACAGAGAAAAATAAGCAGGACTTCAATACTGTGCAACAGATGAACAAGTCTGACAGGCCATTTCTGAAACTCCCTATAGCATGTACGAGCAGCTTTGCCATCTCAAACCCAGTCTGCCAGCAGAAGGCTCTGGTGCTCACAACGACCCACCTTATTTCCAGTATACAACTCTGCATAAGATGTATACACTGGAGAGCCTCAGCTGCTCTGGTTGCTCTTGCATAAGCAGTAGCAGTGGCTCACTTACGGAAGCTACTACTCAAGGGACACTCAGTAAACTCACTGGTAGAACAGGGCCGCCCATCTGGTTCATCCGGACATGCGCAGATAAAGTCAGAAGCCCTGGCAAAGCAGAGATGAGTGCAGCCTCCGTTGTTCACTCCACAAGCATTAGTACCTGGAAGGAACAAACAATTTTCTAAACGTGTTGCATGTGACCAAGTAGGAGCTCAGAGCAACAACTGTTTTTCCTGCTCTGCCAGAGATACTTCCCAGAAATCCAGCAAGTTACTATGTTTTTGGCACATGCCCTTTGACTGACTGCTAAGAAAGTGATGACAATAGCAAGACACTGATTGGATTAGGGCAGTCATGAAATGAAGACACTGGAAATCCTTAGACAGAAGCCCAGACACCATATTTGCACAGATGAAAAAATAAAAAGCTCACATTTTTCTGTTTTAACACAATGTCACGTGAACAACACAGAAAGTGGTATTTGCTAATCAAAGCTCTAACAGAACACCATTAAGATGTACTTGACTGAAAAGTCACAGGTAGACAAGGAATGTGCTGAGGGAAGATGTATTAATAGTTTGAGTACAGGAAAGGATGTCATCCTCACTTGACATCCATAGTAGCACAGTGGCTTCAGAGTTCCTTTTGTCTACAATTAGCATGTGCCTGAATCAAGTTCCTCCTATTTACCTGTCTGCCTCTGAGGGGAAACCACAATGATATCCATCAATCCCTCGACATTGGCTAGGACTGTCTCTTTGTTTCGCCCAGAGTATTTGTCCACTCTCTGGATAGATTTTGTTTGCCAGTCAGTCCAGTATATCCATCTGTCCTGCTGCTCAGGGAGACAGCAAAGAAAATTCACAGCCATTAGCATGCTTAGCCATATAGACACAGGATACCATAAAAAACATATCCCAGTGGCAGAAGACCCAAAAGCCTTTTCAAATCCATACCCTCTTATCATAAAAATGACTGTCTACACCCCACAGGAGTTCAGACAAAGCTCCCCTGTTAGCTCCAGAGAAGATGTAAGTGCTACCCCCTCAGCCATCCTGGTTTCCCCAGGCTTCCCTGCCCCCGAACTCCACCATCCAAACTCATCAACACACCACAGAGAATAGCAAGAGCAGGAAAATCTTCTTACCTGTGTCAGGGCAAAAGGATGTGACACCTGGCTGACCAACACTTGCCGTAGCTTCCCATTGAGATCACAACTCTCTATGCGATCAAGGTGTGCATCCACCCAGTATATTCTGAAGGAACAGGGAAAGAGATGAACTTCCACATATACAACCCCTCTTCACTTTCTAGTCATTCGCTATCCAAGATCACAGAATCATACAATGGATCAGAAAAAAAAAAACAAAAAACCTCAAACAAACCTCAAGCAAACCACCCCTAAAACAAACCCAAACCCACAGTGCTACTCCAATAAACAAGCTAAGAGGGCTAAAAAATTCATTACATCCCTTGACCCTACGCAAGTATAAGAAAATCTTTCACTGACCTCCTGGTGTCATAATCCAAAGTCAATCCATTGGGCCACCCTAGGTCAGTGTTAATCAGGATTTTACGTTCAGAGCCATCCAAGTTTGCCCGTTCAATTTTAGCGATGTGACCCCAGTCTGTCCAGAAGAGGTACCTGAGGAGGTAAAAGGCAAGCGTAAGAGGAAAAGACCATTTCCTTTAGCCTAATCAAAGTTTTAGTAATGAAACTGCCAGATTCTTCAGGTTCAAAAAAGATAGTATGGCCTGTAGCCCGCTTCTCACAGCTATCGGACCAACCTTCAAATTCACTGTCTGCCTGACTACATGGTACTCGGAGTCAGCCCCGTGCTGGTACCGGCAGATTCACATGGCACACCTCTTCTTCCTCCCACAGTCTTCTCTTCCAATCTGTTTCTGTGCAGCCTTTCTCCCTGCCCCACCAATAACCCCATACCTACCCCTTCTTGGGAAAGACAGCGATGGCTCGGGGCTCATCCAGGCTGTTATTGATCAGCACTTTCCTGGAGCTTCCATCCAGTCGAGCTACTTCAATGGTATTGCGTCCTGTGTCTGTCCAGTAGAGGTTCCTGGCAACCCAGTCCACTGCCAGGCCATCTGTAGTCTTCAAACCCTGACCAATAACAGTTTCCATGTTGCTGCCGTTCAGATCAGCCCGTCTGGATGGAAACCAACAACAAATGGCAGTGAGGAATGAGTAGCTCCTGAAAAGTCTTCACATGTCTGTATGTGATCACCACAGAGCCACTGCATACTCTTACCTTCCTAACACCTCTTTCCCCAGTCTCCATCAGTTTAAACACACCTTCACAGCATTTAGTTCAATGATACACATGATACTGTGTACCAAAGACAAGGTGTAAGTAGTGGTTTAGTGCCAGCATCTCAGTCTACCCAATGTACTGGCACGCTCACTGTGTGGCACAATAAGCACAAATCTCTGGGTGCCCTGGCACTGGCCAAATAGATGACTGGCACCTACCTGATAACATCAAGAAATACATCTGTGTAGTAAATCTTGCCATCCACACTATCATAGTCCAGAGAAATGACATTGTTCAGCTCAGGGACAGGTATGTGCACATCTGTGTGGTCACTGGTGTCCAGTGAGATACGACGGATGGAAGCACGGCTAGAGAAAAGTAGGTAGGTCTCTGGAGAAGAGTCACATGTCTGCTCATCTCTCTTCAGCTGGATGCCAGTGGGGCAGGCACAGGAGAAACCAGTGGGGTGAGGCAAACAAAGGTGGGAGCAGCCACCATTACGAACTCCGCATTTATTGAAGCCTTTAGAAACAGAGAAAACATAGTTTAAGGGTGCCACAGGCCAAAGCTCTATTTTAAAGGCTACATACATGCACAACTTGCTAGCAGCTGAATTCATCCTTACCATCCCAGCCTTGCTGGGAATCTACAGCCCTTCATACAGAGACACCCTCCCTCCTCTCCAAGATTCATGGTGGGTATGGGCATGGTTGGCAAGGAGAATAAGAGGGCCCAGAAGAAGAGGGATCATTAGAAGCAAAATCTTGACCTGCATTCCTTGCTAGTCATAGTTTTCCCATGGAAAAAGGAACAGCCAAATGCTCATAGTCTCATGCAGCTGCAGTTTAGCTTTATTACTGCTACAAATGGTAATGCTGACCGAAAGATCCAACCCTGTGGGGAAGCAGTGTGACAATGCATCAGAGGCCAGGCTGACAAAGAAGCTTCTGTTTCAACTTAGCTGCACACAGTGGCAAGTAAACAAAGGCATCAGAGAAGCCTGTTGAAAGTCCCTGATGTATTAGGATAATTTTTTTTAATGGTAAAAAACCCAGCATACATTTGCTAGGAGGGAATAAGCCCAGAAAATAGGTGCAAGGAGTGGGAAGAAGACAATGTGGATATGATGGCTAGACTTTTGGTCACCTTTAAGTTATATTGCAAAGTTACACTGCCAAGAATCATGTTCTGCTGTTAGTAAACCACAGGAAAAGCAGCACAGTTTTCTGAAGAAGTACACTGCGGAAATTCCACCAAAACAAAGCCATAGCACAAAGCAACAACGTCTAAAGTACAACTGAACAACAACTGAAGTACAAAGAAGCAAGATGGGGTCATATAGGATCCCTAAAGAGCACTAAAGAATTGCCTCACAGAATAGCTGGAGAGCATGGTATGTATTGAGAGCAACTAAAGCAGCAGAGATTTTGCAAAGTGAAGTGACAGACAGGAAGATTAAGCCCGCAATGACTGGGGAAAAAAATAGTAGAACTTAAAATACGATTTTAGCAACCAGTTTAAGACAAATTAATGTCTCTTGGAGTTAAAAGGGAAACTATCCAATGCCAGTAGACTGGTGAAGCCTAATAGGGCATGACTCATTCAGTCCTCCTAAGAAAGTGACTTTGCTGGTGTGCGTGAATGAAGTTGTCAGTGCAATCCAGTGAAGGAAATGAGATGAAGGGGGTCAAAAGGCATGCAGTAGTAAACAAAGAGTAGACCTTTAGGGCTGGGTAAACAGAGAAAAGTGAATAGTTAAAGAAAAGGGAAGAAGAAAAGCTGATTTTTGAGAAGTTACTCTATCGCTCATGCTTTACACCAAAAGACCATTTTCAATGACAGCTCTGAAGGACTGCCTTATTCACCACAAACATCCACTGATTTAGGGGCAGCCTAGGAACTTACCCAGGGGCCGCGCCCTATCAACAGCTTGAATGTCCATGAGGCCAGGCAGGTTTGCCCTCACCAAGATGACATTGGCACCAGTGTCCTTGTCAGCCCTGTGAATGCTGCGAGTTTGCCAGTCAGTCCAGTAGATGTAAGAGTCCAGCAAAGTGAGGCCATAGGGATGTTGCACTGGAGACAGCAGAGTGTGGCGGTTTGCACCATTGAGATCCGCAGCCTCGATCCGCTAAAGGAAGAAGTAAAACATCAGCCCCACACTCAAAGCACTGCTCCATTCATTAGTATTTATTGTATCAAAAGGGAAAGAGAGTCTAGGTGAGTGATGTTATTCAGGTTCACCCTCCCTCCGTAGCCCATACTCTCAGAAAAGCTTACATTCCCCTTGCTCTTTTGATAGCTTGCTCAAGAGCTTCAAAACACCTCCCAGGCTACCAAAGACCCAAAGATAAACAATGATGAAGAACAGAATCAGACCTCAGTGTGTGCATCAGCCCAGAGGAGCTGGGACCCAGCCTTATCCACTGCCAGTCCATTAGGCCAGCCCAGATTGTTGCTAATCAACACCATACGTCCAGAGCCATCCATCCCAGAGCGTTCCAGCTTGGCATTCTCACCCCAGTCTGTCCAGTACATATACCTGGGTAAAAGTCAGCAAGTATTATGGAAAAGGAGATCAGAAGTCCTGTGTTAATCCCTAAATAATCTCTTGACAACACTAACCCCATCTCATGGTATAATGCTATTGCACGAGGGCTGTCCAGGTTCTGCCAGATCAAGACTTTCCTCATGGAGCCATCGAGGTTGCCTACTTCAATCCGGTTAGTTCCTGTATCTGTCCAATATATCTTCCTGCCAATAGCATCCACAGCCAGCCCATCTGTAGTCAAAAGACCTGAGAAAATAGAAAGACATATTGGTTACTGCTTATCCTCCCAGCTTAGTCAGGAACTTTGGGTACTCCTCTTGTCCATCTCATCAGGCAGTTGCTTTAGGCTTTGCTTGCCTTTCCATAGAAAATTTATTATACCAGGGTACCAGAGAATTTCTCTTCATGAAGCATGGCAGCAAGAGGCTCTCAGACCAAAATTTCCCTCACCTGTAGTGATGATGTCCTCAAATTGTGAGCCATCAAGGGCAGCCCGACTGATTTTACGCAGTGTGCTGTCTGACCAGTACACCTTTCCTGGATGGAAGAAGAAAGAGAAACTTCAAAAAGCCCAGAACCAAACCAAGTCAAATTCCAATAACCAAACAGCAAAATCCTTAAAACACACATCCAGGTCTCTGACTACTAGCTACACCATTCAAAATGGATCTGACTACAAAGAAATAAAAACAGAAACAAGATTATTAAGCTTGGGTGATAAAACAGTACAAATTATCTTGTTCTAGTTCTCCCTCAAATATGTAGGAGAGGTGATGCTCTGACCTTTACACAAGGACAGAGAACACATAAGACTTTGGCAGCCAGTAGTACAGTCCTGCATCTGATTTCTCAAAATATCCAGGAGGACAGCAATCAGATCATCTACCTTACCGTGCAACAGTGTGTTTACATTCAGCACAGCATCAGATGTTTACTATACAAAAACAGCCAGAGTCTCAGCAGCAGGAAGGCTTTCTGACATTCAAAACGCAGAACCACCTCACTCAATATAGCAGGCAGTCTTTTCCCATGTTTTTGGAGTTCTGTTTTCCTACAAGGATATTCCCTTCCTTATGGAAATGCAATTATTTGCAGCATATACTAGAAAAAACCCCAAACTCTACCTAAATTCACAACCTACAGTAAGATCTGTGTCCGGGTTTTTACTCGGACACTTAGACATGAAGTCTCTTGTTGCCTTTCAAACACAGATACACTAAGGAGTTCACACCTTCACGAGGATCCACTCCAATTGCAATGGTATTCTTCATGGTGACATTAACTGAGACAACAACATCTGCAAAGTAAGGGATATCCAGAGAGACCATCCGGATGTCAGTCCTTCTGGCAAAGATCAGAAAGCTGGTCATTCCTGCAGGGTTGAAAATGAACAGGTATCAGCAAGGAACAAGTTATTTATTGAATTCTGAAGGTTACATACACTTCAGCGGAAAAGGAAAAGTGTCTTGGGCAGATCTTGGCTTATGGACAGTCTGCGTACAAAAGCTTTACTGATCATCATTTAATGCTTCTTTATATCCAAGTTGAAAAGCAGTGCACTCATAGAAGAGTCACTTCCAATATGTGTGGGAAATGGGGATTAGCAGTCATTTTTTTTCCACTAAGGAGAAAAAGTGGATGTACCACAGCCTGAAAGCAAGTGCCTTCCACAAAAAGAGTCCTCCAAAAGCAGGGAGAAGTGCAATCAGACCTGTTAAAGAATATAGCACCTTGTAATTAAAGAATTCACCTTAAGATTAGGGCAAAAGTATGGGGAAAAATGTGACATTTGGTTTAGTTGCCCAATATAATTTCCAGAAAAATTTCTTCTTCATCAGTCCAGTTATCAGTAAATTTCTCCACAGTAATTCCCACTCAAATTGAAGGTACAGGCATCAAATAGGTAAAGCAGGTAAAGCACATAAAAGTGAACTTTGTTCTCTAACAAGAAAGAGACAAAATGTAGCTGTGATACAAAACTGCAATGAGAATCCTACAGGGGGGACTCACCAGGGGAGCAGGTCTTGCCATCAGATTGCAAGTTGATCCCTGTAGGGCAGGTACAGCTATAACCTTTTGGAAGTGGTGCCAAAAGGCACAGGTGACTGCAGCCTCCATTGCTAATTTCACATGCTGAATGTACTATAGGAAAGAGGATAAGAAACCCATGAGCCAGTGGCACTCACACAAAAAAGGGATGCAACAGCTATAGAAATGGATTCTAGAATGCCCTTAAACACCTAATTGTGAGTTGACTCTAATGCTCTCATATTCCACACAGACACTTTAGACAATGAGGGCTGACAGGTCAGCCTCTTGCAGAAGAAAAGTGCCACGTAGCAGAGCCTGAGTGAGCTCTCAGCTCAGTGTGGCTTGGGGTAAGCTCTGTACCTGGTGGCCTGTGCCGGTGGAAAACATGAATATCCATAAGATTCTCCAGATTGTCCTGCAGCGTTTCCCGAGACTGCCCGGTCCATCTATCTGCGCTCTGGATGCTTTTGGCCTGCCAGTCTGTCCAGTAGATTCTCTCGCCATAAAGAGTAAGTCCAAAGGGGTGAGGCAGATTGCTCCCAATCAGCACCTGGTCAGATTACCCGCAGGCCCCCCCAAGAAAATATTACTGAGAAGTCACTAAGGGGAAGAGGCTTCCCTTGCCCCCTCTCAACATCATAATGTACAGTAACAGCAAAAGCAGAGTGATGAGGCAATATTAGCTCTCAAAAGGAGCTTCCCTCACACACAATTTGCAATTTAAAGGGAGCTCTTCTCTCCCAGTGAAAGCAGCTGTGTGCTCTGATTTGTAAATTTCCTGTTCAACCGGAAAAAGAGGCAGGGGCCGTCACTACTCTGTGCTACCTCAGGCTCCCAGACTACCTCCTCAAAGATGGCTTCCCTACCTTCCTGTTGCTTCCATCCAGACTGGCATACTCGATTGTCTTCATGCCTGCGTCTGCCCAGTACAAGCGCTGTGACTCATAGTCAATGGCCAAGCCATTAGGCCACGTCAGGTTGGAGGAAATGATCACCAAGCGGTTTGAGGCATCCATACCAGCACGTTCAATTTTTGGGTTGGCTCCCCAGTCAGTCCAGTACATGAACCTGGAAAGAAGCCCGGACAGAAGTGACTGCCCATACTTCTTCACTGCCATTACAGCCGGGCAGCACTACAAAGAAGCAAGAGAGCCTGGTGCCTTCAGGGCCTAGCAGGGAGAAGCACTAGACTAATATTGTACTCACATCCAGCCTTGGGTTCTTATAATGTACTTAAGATCATACCCAAATTTATATACCTTCTACTGATCATGGGATGGTCTAATTACAATAGGTAGGAAAAAGTTAAAAAAAAATAGGTAAAGGTCCAAAAATGAACCAATTATTTACAAGTCTCCACCATTGGCCCTTTACACTCTTGTTGCATTTGTCTTCTAGTAATCCACTCAAGGAAAGAATAGCATGCTTTTATTGAAGACCTTCAAAACTTCTACAGAAATGCTGGCAAGCTTTTTCCTATCCACCCTACCCCCATCTTCACAAGGTCTAAGGGTATCCTTCTAACTAAAACTAATTAATAAGCAGAGCGCTTGAATACAAATTCAACATACATGGGAAATAACGAAATAGAAAACATCTAAATGGCCCCATTCTCAACATTTTTTGTACCACATCTTTAGTTATTATATCCCCAGGATAAACAAATTAAAACACCAGCCAGGTCCTGCAAGCTCTACAGCACAACAAGCAATTACCGCTGCTTATCTTGTTCCATTGGTATCTAAAATCAGGTCTCCAGTTTCAGTCTTTGGCAGGTTGTAGAACAATGGCACCAGTGACAAAAGCAATTGCACAAAACCAAAGAACCTGAACATCTTTAGACGTGCAAGAATTGCTATGTCATCCCAGAAGAAAGAATCTCTCACCCTCCAACGGGGTCCACCACAATATCTCTAGGTCTGTCTAGGTTCTCCCAGATTAGAACAGTTCTCATGGTTCCGTCTGTGTTGGAAACTTCTATTCGATCTGTTCCTATAAAAGTCAAGACAGAAAATGACATAGAGATCAAAGACCTCTGGAACTGTAAGAGCTAAAGCAAAAAACCCCAAAAAATTATACAACAATGCATTCTTCCCCTCCACCCATCTCTATTCATAGCTGGAAGACAGATAAGACACAGGGCTCAAAGTGTCACTTTCCATTCTCTCAAGTCACCTCTGTGACTCTTACTGATGTGGAGTCCTGTATGAATGTAAACCAGCTCTTTCCTAAGCCCCCAAGATATCTATAGGCATGAGAGAACAGCTAGAAAAGAATAATTTTCCTTACATCTCTCTAAACTATGACTCCTCAGCAGAGAACATCCTCCAAATACTACCTGCTGTACCCCAAGATATATTGGAAGATACATACACACAATCACAAGCTCTGCAGCAGTACAACAGTGATGTTTGACTTCTACTATAAATATTTCTACAGAATTAGTACTGGGGGTACTGCAAAGAGAATCAAACTAAGGGCTGCACCTCAATTCACACTCTAAGAAGCACATGAGATGAAACATGAGATTTTTTGCAACACAGACAAATTTGGAATGAGACAGATAGAACAACCCAGCTGATTTTCAGGTTTTTTGACTAATAAGGAAGACAGAAGTCTAAGTAAAGCAGAGGATCCTAGTACCTGCATCAGTCCAGTATAGCTTGTTGGTGACCCAGTCAATTGCCAGTCCAGCTGGACTTTCCAGGCTAGTGTCTACCACAACCTAAATAAAAACAAAAAGAAAAAAATCCAAAGTGAAATTAGACCTCAGGGGAAAAGCCCTTGCCCAATGCACTACCCATTCACAAACAATGTTAACTTTCAAAAGGCAAAAGCCCAAGCAGAGAAAAGCCACACAAGAGAGAGCATTAAAGACTTAGAAGTTCAAACAAGGCTTACATTTAGAGAAACATCTATTTTTTGTGCCTGTTTAAACTGCAAATCCAAATGTTGAACTCTGTTCCCCTCATTTATAGTAACATTAGCCTAAGACCATGTGCAAAAAGCATTCCCAAGGAGCATGACTCTTAGTTCAAATGTAGAACATACCACAGGATTTAATACTTCAGATTTTTAGGGCTACAACAAAGGAATTGAATGCTGCTCACAAATCACCATGCCTCATGTCCCCATTCAAGGTTTTCCACACAAGCAGAAAAATACACCAAACTTGTGCATGAAGTGTCCAGTGATCTCAGGGCTCTTCTGAGCCAGAACTAGGCAAACTGCAAGAAATCTGCCATGAACTGCAGTGCCTTAAAAGGCCAGAGTATCCCAGTGGCTTCAAATCTGATGCTCAAGCAGTCTCCAGGATAGATGACCCCCACACATAGTTAACACTGTACCTCCTGGTTCGATCCATCCCATTTTGCTCGGCTGATTGAGTCCGTGCTAACATCTGTCCAGTACACATAGTCATCCTTTGAGTCCCAGTCCAGAGCCACAGCACTGCGAACATCAGCAAGGGGGATGACATCATCTGACAGGTCATCGGTGTCAAAGCTGATCCGACGGATGTCCATCCTTCGGGCAAAAAGCAGGAACTTGTCAAGACCTGATCAAAGGTCGAAAGGTCTTCTTTTAATTTCTCTAAGTTCAACAACACATTGATAGACAATTCCCTGCTATAGCCACAACCTTAACCACCTACACCATTCCTCACTGGAAGGTCTTTGGTCTTTTTTTTTAACTGGAAGCAAAATATCACAGGGAGAGGATGGGTGGGGTGGATGAGCAAGGGGGAACAGTAGTTGTGAGCTCCCTCCTGGGGGGTAGCCTGAGCTGAGGCGACAAAGTCAGCCTTATTTTCCAAAGAATGGCACAGACCCCCTCCAAGTGAAATAGCTATTTGAAAATAGCTCTCGAGAATCTAGGAGATAGTTGGTCTATTTCTTTCACATGGTTGCAAACTAAGAGAAATTGTGCCAATGAAGAGGACTGAATCTTTTGTCCATTACTGACACAGCTCTTATGGGAGTTTAGGGAGACAATCAGCTGTGTCAGGTAGCATGCCAGCAATAGCAGCTGTCAAATAAGGACCCAAGGATGGAGTTTCTCCGTATCCCCACCCATAAAACCTAGTGAGGACAATGAGAATGCATAACAGGGGAATGCATCAAAAAGGTGAGGCATCTCCTGGTGGGACCCTTAATACCTCTAACTCAGTCCACCCAGCTGCATCTCCTGCAAGTGGTGCCGATGCTTACTCCCCCTGCCAACCCTCTGCCACCCACAGAACGTCTGAGCATGCAGGCTGTGGTCCCACCTCACTTACTCTGGGCACAGGCATGGCTGCTGGTCTTGCGAAAGCCCGTGGGGCAGGCACAGGTGTAATCCTTGCTGCTCGGCAAGCAGAGGTGAGTACAGCCCCCATTGTTGTCCCCACAACGATTTCTCCCTGCTCAAGTAGCCAAAGACAAAAACAACCACACATAAAGCAGAGTAATGAAAAGAGGAAAAATACTGGCTGAGATGTCAAAACCCATGTGGATATGGTAACTTGTCTACCTACAAGTTAACTGACAATAAGAAAACATATAACAGAGTTCAAGAAGCATTTGGACAGTGTTCTCAGGTACATGGTGTGACTTTTGGGGATGTCCTGTCCTCTTAGTAGGACTAAAAGTTGTGCTCAGTCATCCTTGTGGGTCTCTTCCAACTCGACATACTCTGTAATTCTACATAAACTAAAGCACTAACTCCATTTCTAGGGCTCAATTTTAAAATAAACATCCACTTCTAGAGCAGATTATGGCAATTGAAGAGGAATAAGGGAGGTGTCAGTCATTACTATGACCAGTTACGATCTTTAGCTCCCTCCCACATAAACAAGCCCCAGGTATTTCCTACTGAAAGGCCTCTACCGCCGGTGTCAGCAGGGGGAGCTGCAGTAACACCCAACCGGGGCTGAGCCACCTCAGCAGAACCGCCGGTGGAGCCAGTTCTGCAATAGCCCTGGGCAGAGGCGGGGATGTGCCCACACACATGTGCAAGTTCAGCCTCGCCATCTCCCCTCTTTACAGGGTTATGGGTGCCTGCAGGTCTTCTAGTGGTTCAACTGGGTCTCTACCCTCTCTGCAGTTACCTGCTGGCTGACGCTGAGGATGCAGTGTGTGGATGTCCATAGGGAAGTGGAGTTTGTTGCGGATGATCTCCTGGTTCTTGCCTGTGAATTTGTTGGCACTGTTGATGCTCTTGGTGTGCCAGTCTGTCCAGTACAGGCTGTCCTCAAACACAGTGATAGCAAATGGGTGCGGGAGCCCTGTAACAGACACCCAGTACAGTGATATAATCAGGTCTAACAAAACTCAGGTTAGCAAGGAGACAAGGGAAAGCTCTTTCCACTGCCCCTTAGGCTTCACTGCAGTCAACCCACTCAAATACACTTTACACTAATATAACAGGCAATTCTCTGCAATCATAGAATGTTAACGGGTTGGAAAGGACCTTAAAGATCATCTAGTTCCAACCACTCCACCAGAGGCAGGGACACCTTTCACTAGATCAGGTTGCTCAAGGCCTTTTTCAGCCTGGCTTTGAACACTGCCAGGGCTGGGGCATCCACAACCTCCCTGGGCAACCTGTTCCAGTGTCTAATCACCTTCACAGTAAAAAATGTCTTCCTAATATCTAACCTAAATTTCCCCTCTTTCAATTTGTATCCATGACTACTTGTCTTATCACTACAGTTCCTGGTGAAGAGTCCCTCTCTGCCTTCTTGGTAGGCCCCCTTCAGATACTGGAAGGTGTTATGAGGTCTAGACACAAACTTCTCTTTCCAGGCTAAACAGCCCTAACTTTCTCAGCGTCTCTTCATAGGGGAGGTGCTCCAGTCCTCTTACCAATTTCACAGTCCTCCTCTGGACTTGCTCCAACAGTTCCATGTTCTTCCTACACTGGGGACACCAGAACTTACACAGTACTCCAGGTAGGGTCCCACAAGAGCTANGACTACTTGTCTTATCACTACAGTTCCTGGTGAAGAGTCCCTCTCTGCCTTCTTGGTAGGCCCCCTTCAGATACTGGAAGGTGTTATGAGGTCTAGACACAAACTTCTCTTTCCAGGCTAAACAGCCCTAACTTTCTCAGCGTCTCTTCATAGGGGAGGTGCTCCAGTCCTCTTACCAATTTCACAGTCCTCCTCTGGACTTGCTCCAACAGTTCCATGTTCTTCCTACACTGGGGACACCAGAACTTACACAGTACTCCAGGTAGGGTCCCACAAGAGCTAAACAGAGGGGCAGAATCACCTCCTTCAACCTGCTGGCCATGCTCCTTTTGATGTAGCCACTCATGAAATGGGTAGCAAACCCTATCCCTCAGTGGTGGCAGAAGTCATTCCACAGTGAAAGAACAGGAGACAAGCACAGAAGCAGAAGCCAGTATCACTGAAACTCAGAGTAGCGCTGTGCTTTACTGCAGAGAGCGCTCCCGGTATACAGCCCTGTTACTCACCTTGGCTAATAACAGCCTTCCTATTCCGCCCATCGAGGTCAGCCCTCTCAATGACATGATGTTTGGCATCCACCCAGTACATTCGATGTCCTGCGTAGTCAATGGTCAGTCCATTGGGCCAGAAGAGGTGTGTATCCGCAATGATGCGCCGGTTAGAGCCATCCATGTTGGAATACTCAATACGAGGAGTGTTGCCCCAGTCAGTCCAGTAGATAGTACTGGAGGAGGCAGGGAGAGACAGGCTAGAAAACTCATGGCCCACATATTGCACCCAGCATCACTCCCTATTGGGGCAAAACAGTATCAGTCCTGTGACCTTGAGCATGACACTGGGGCACAGCCATGAGAGAAGTGACAGCCAACAAAGTAACACCCAGTACTTTCAGGCTGGTGAAACCTGAAGGGCTTAGAGCAGAATTAAGGCACTGAAGGCTCCCAGCATTGCCAGGTCCCCCAAACTGGCAGTACCAAATGAAGGCTTGTACCCAGAGGCAATCCTTGTGACCAAGAAAGGGGTTTTTAATGTTCATTTGGAAGCACCTGAACGGAGGGCTCACTGGGGTCCTATATTGTCACTTACCCCTCCATAGGATGTAGGGCAATTGCTCGGGGTTTCTCCAGGTTCTGCCACAGAAGCACTTTCCTGTGAGTGCCATCCAAGTTTGCTACTTCAATTCGAGATGTCCCAGAGTCTGTCCAGTATAATTTGTCGTGGATCCAGTCAATAGCAAGTCCACCTATCTCCAAGAGAGAATTAAGCTCAGATCAACACAGAAAAATAGTTCCCTTTCTCTCTCTGCTTCAGAAGGGGCCCAGTTCAGTCCTCCCATTTCTTCCCCCACCAGCCAAGATTAATTCTAGGGAGGACATTCACCTTACATTCATTCCATCCAACCCATACCCTTGTTCAGGGAGATGCACTTCATTTTGAGTGCTGGGTACCCACTTTTCTCCACTCACCCACCCCAGGCTGTCGCCTCTTTTGTGGTGACGCACCTGGGCTCTCCAGTCCTGTGGAAACCACCTCTTCCACATTGCTACCATTCAGATTGGCCCTCATGATGCGATCAAGCGTGACATCAGACCAAAACACCAGCTCCTTGCTGTGGTGGAAATCAAGGGCAATGGCATTTTCCAGGTTGTTCAGGAGCAGCGTATACTCTGAGCGATGAGGCAACACTTGTCGGATATCAATTCGGTTTGCAAAGAGCAGCACTGGCTCTGGCCCTAAGAATACACAGCAAGACAGCATTAAGAGCACTTGACAGCATTTGACAGGGTCCTTACCTACAATTCCCTTTGCACCAGGTCCCAGAACATAGTTTTGCAGTACTGGCAGTAAGAGATCAATCCCCAAGTGCAAAACACTTCAGAGATCTGTTTTCACATTGTCCACACGCCGTCCTAACTGAAAGATGAGCGGTTTTAAACCTTTTTGGCAAATATTAACCCAGCAAGAAGCAGTCCTTCCAGGTCCCACCTAAGCCTCCCTCACCTCAGTCTCTGAAACCATACCACTAGGAAGCCATTTAGCACTTGGACTATAGTTCCTTTCTCCTATGTCCATCTCCTAGCCAGGCAAACACATGCTCTACCACATCTCATACCACAGACAGTTGAAATCTGCCTCAGCCAGATATAAATTCAGCAGGTACTTCCATCGCAGACAAAAAAAACCTCAAACCATATCAATATCCTAACATCTTAAGACTTAAAATGGAATTTCTAATTCCTCAGCTCCTACATTAGAGATATAAAGTTACAACCTCAATGACGGGAAAGGTTAAGACACTTCCTGAACAGACAGAAAGCTGGTTTTATCCCAGGATCTGGGTCACCAGGAACAGGTAAGGACTAGAAAAAGAAGGTAAGGAGTCCTTTCCACTGACAGGGAAAGGAAACAGTAGTCAAAATCACACAAAATTTTCACAGGCGTTCATCAACAACCTGGGCATATCTAATACAAATTCAGGTACTTCCTTTTCCTCACATGTTGGCTTGGCGAACAGCACAATGCTGCCAGTAAAGCATTAGGGACATAATTATGAGAACTGGACCTACACCCCCCCCCAGTTGTGTTGGCAGTTTGACCTCCCCTTTACCTAAAGCTTTGCAGCTACGCTTGTCAGGTCGCAGCTCGTAGCCTTGCTCACACCAGCACTGGAAGCCTCCTTCACTGTTGGTACAGCCTTGGCTGCAGTAACCTTCCTCAGCACATTCATTCACATCTGCATATTACAGTCAAAGGAAAAAAGTTACCATTAGATAGATTATCAACAAACCAGGCAATCTCACCTACAGCTTGCTGAATGCTTTAACACTCTCATTTGCACCCTATCACAGCCATCAATTTCAAACATATCAAAGCAGCAGGGAGGAGGCTACCATTCCAAAAACCCACCTTGGCATGATCGGCCATCTTCCAGGAGCCTGTAACCTGTGTGGCAAGTGCATTGCACCATCCCTCGTACCATCTGGCACTTCTGAGCACAGCCACCATTGTTGACATTGCAATTCTCCTCTCCTGTCCGTGGACCTGCAAAAGGGACACGTGAAGATAACTGAGCTGAAACCACAAGACAGCTGCTTTTGTCCTCAGCTGTTAGGCAGCAGTCACCCTTCAAACAAGGCTGAGTAAGATAGAGATGACATAGGCTGTGCTAGAAGTTTCCTCTTCACAGTCAGAGCTCTCTCCTGTGGGCCATTACTAAACCAGACAACGGAGCTCAGAACAACAGGTTTTTAGGATTCACTATCTCTGCAGACAAATGTTGATATCTCAGATCATAATCTTCTCCCCATTATTCCTTGTGTGCAGCCTGTTATTGGCAAAACCATGAAGGCCTTTTTCCTCAGGCTTCAACTCTCTCCCATTATCACAGTCTAGGCTTTCATTCTTACATACATCCTTCAGTAACATCAGATAGAGTCCCACACATTACAGTGCTTCTGTTTATGTTTAAGACTGAACTTGAGAGGACTTACGACAGTTTTGATGAGGGCTCTCATCACTGCCATCTCCACAATCATTTACTCCATTGCACAGCTTCCTCTGGCCAATACAACGCCCATTCCCGCACAGGAACTGATCTGGGGCACACTGAGGGGTGCCTGCAATAGAAAAAGTGGAAGTAGCACACCACAGCTCACTTATGGAACACTAGCCATGGCGAAGAAAGGGATAGAGAACATTTCATAAGATTTGTTACCAACTTTTCATATGAACATACATCCATTACTTTCTCTTTCCTTGAATTCAGCTCATCTCACGCTCCTTACTGCTCCACCTATCTTTATGCTGATTTGCAGGGCTGCAAACTCTCCTCTAGTCTGAGTCTACTATTGCTTTACTGTGAAGTTCAGCTAATTAGTTTCTCTCAAAATGACTGGAAGATCCTGGCATAGTTCCCTTTGGTTCCAAATTCCACAACCCTACTCAGCCCTTGCAAAGGAGGAGTCAGTTCTTCACTTTAATCATCTGATCTGTCACCCCAGCATGGCTGTGGATCTTAAGCTGGCCTAGGAAGGAGCATCTTGTTCAGCCCTAACTGCACTGTGCTGACTTGGAATGAAATTTACTTTGTCACCCATAAATTCACTGTTTAGAATACACTGATCCAGAAAGGTCAGTATGCATAGCAGGGTTCCACTCACTAGGATGAACTCATGGACCAATACATGCTATTCCTCAGCAAGGCCTATAGGCATCCTGAAGGTTTAAAGGAAAAGAGAAGATTCTAGACATTCCTTGAATCCTACCATAAAACTAGAGTCTGTTGAAACTCTCCAGTTCTCCACAACCATTATCATACAAAAGAATGGTGATAATTGAAATGATTACTAGAAAGAGTGGCTCCTGAGCAAATATCTAAGGGGAAAGTTGACACCCTTAACCTCTAAAACAAAGGCTTTATTCTTCCCTTCCACTAAATGTCCTTTTTGATTCCACTGCCTGCTAGAATTGCTCAGCAATTTCACAATGCAGCATGAAAGCTATCCCAAACTATCTAGAAGGTGTAAGTTGGGCAAAGCCCATCTGACAATGGTAGTGACATTGCACATTATTAATGCTTCCAAGTCTGCATGGAATTGTCTCAGAGCTCTCTGGTAATTCATAGTGTAGGGACAGCATAGAAAGATAGAGGATCTGATATTTGACCAGAAAACACCATCACTTAAGTTAGTTTAAGCACATAGACTTGCCTAAGTTTGAAAACATGTAAGGCAGACTACAAATTCCTTTTTTGGGAAGGACAGAAATTCTAGGCTGGACTCACTGAAGCAATCCTATTACCTATTACCTTCAGAATGGAAACATTAGCTATTAAACAGCAAGATAGCAGACCAAACCTGTGTTCTCACAGTTCTCCTCATCACTGTTGTCGGAGCAGTCATCTTCCCCATCACAACGCCAGGACAGACGAACACAGCGCCCTGACTTACAGCGGAACTGGTCAGCTGTGCACATAGATGTAGCTGAGGGACCAAACAGTGAACATTAGATGAGCAAGAAGGATCAGAAGAGACCCAATTACAAAGTTAAGAGTCCCAAACACTCTTTTGCATCCACAAAAACTGAATGCTTTCACCAGTTCCCAGCACTCACTGCAGTTCCTCTCATCTGACTGGTCATCACAGTCAAAGTCTCCATCACACCTCCAGCCAGCATTAATGCACAAGCCACTGTTGCACATGAACTCTCCAGAGCGACAAGGCTGGTGAGATGCTGCAGAGATAGTAAAAAATATAAAGAGCAAATTCAGACCAATGTAAACTCCCCAAAGCACATCAGCACCCCTTACCCTCCATTATTATAGAACTCAATCCTGAATAGATTTCTCCCAGAAACTGCTTTAGTTCCTGTAAGCAAAAATGCACTGACTATACAGTTCTCAACACTATTCTCATTTTCCAGAGTTAAAAAATCCCCAATAATGAAAGATTGAGTTTATGTGTGAACAATCAGACTGCTGTCTACACTGCAGCCTCTCTCCAGCCAAGGCAAGATCCATTTAGGTTTGCAACTCAGATGCTTGGACCAGTCCATGACCCTACACTAACTTACAGCAGTCAGATTCATCAGACCAGTCCCCACAGTCATCATCGCCGTCACAGTGGTAGATGTCCAAGATGCAGCGTCCGTATGCACACTGGAACTCCTCCAAGCTGCAGGTGGCAGCTGGAACATCTGATGCTAACAAAGGAATCCAAGAAAAAAATGTATGAGGTGACAGGGTACAATCCAGTTTAGAAGCAACCTTCTCAGTCCAATAATGGACTAGTAAGTGTTCAATGGAAAGGGTTTGGAAATTACTAGTCATTGCTGCATATCTTTGCATGACTTGTATTACTGAGAGGAACTTGAATGTTGATTTTTCTTCACTGAAAATCAGGTTAAACATACATACAAAGACACCCATGCAGACATTCCACTAAAAATAATTTTTAAAAAAGTTACATAGGATGTTAGTCTATAAATATCTCACTTTTCAAGAACCATCAAATTCTAAAGAAGCAAGCAGTTATGAATAAGGAAGAGGATCCAAGAGTGCCACCTTCCATCTTACACTTGAAACACTACATCTTAGCACTCTCCAGAAAGTGTTTAAACTATTTATTAAATCTGAAAAAGGTTGATACAAAAACAGAAATACCCTTTGGGGTAGCTCTGTATTAAGGATTGAGGCATATCAGAATACAGCATTAAAGTAGAGAGTGATTCCTTTAGAGTTTTAACAAAAATAAGCACTTGAAGACCAAAGGAAGCAAGCAAGCAAGCAGAAAGGTGCCCAGGCCTGCACCTGACCTTTGAGGATTTCCCTCTCCCTTTCCTTTCAAACTCTCACCAAAACAACCACACCTTTTCAGTGAGGAGCACTGCCAGAGAGATGACCTTGGGCGAAGCACAACAGACTTAGGGTCAAGGATTTGCCAACTGTTCTCTTCTCAACAATACACTAAGCGGGAAGGGATGGAAAACATTTTGAATCCCACACAATAGAATCTGACATCTCTTCTCAGACTGTCTGGAGAATTAACTGCATGTTTCAGGCATACAAGTCTCCCAGCTGAGGAGCTCTGAAAATAAATCCACTAAATGAAAGAGAAAAGAAAGACTGAAAAAGAATAGTCTGGGAAGTGAGTTACACCTGTCTCTCCAACCTGAAGTAGTGGGCACAGCCTGAAGGCATGCACTAAGAGCTTTAATTCAGTGAGCGTGAAGTGACTGGATATGAAAATGTGTGTTAATGTGTGCCTCACCAAAGGAGCCTGAAAGGAGTGTTTGGGTTTCCTTGAGGAGAAAATTCATTCAGGGACTTAAATTATCACGTTGTGTTATTGAAATATAATACACACATCCCCAAAAGAAAAAAAACAAACAAATTCACAAAAAAAGAACAGTGCAGTCCCAGCTTGTCCTAGATGAATGACAAGCATGACTGGAGATAAGGAAAGGATGGCAACCACATGGAAGAAGGTAAGAGAACAGGAAGTAGACAAACTGAGCTTTTTAGCAAGTTATTTCAAATGCCCTATAGAGACAAATGCCATCCAGGACTGAAGAAGCATTCCAGCTCAGAGAAGCACAGGCACCAGTTCTGGTGCCTCCACTCCCATAGGAGACAATGTTGGAACATCTCCCCTCCCTTCCTGAGTGTCTATCCATGGCCTTCGGTGAAGTGACAGGCAAGGGAACAAAAAAGAGAGAGAGGCAAAGGAGAGGGAAAGAGGCTTGCTTCCTCCTAGAGCCCTTTCCTGGCTCAGAAATGTCTGCAGCCCCTGGCTTCCTGCCAACTCTCATTATCTGGAGAGATAAAAGACGACTTCCCCACGTATCCACTCCCCCTGCCCTTCAGCATCTGGCAGCCCTGATCCCCCTTCCAGAGCCTTTTGAAGTTTCTTGCTATCTAGAACAAATTCTGCGAAATGCTCTCAAAGGAGAGCAGGGTGGGGGAAGGGACCACTGAAAGTTCCAGGCACATGGACAGCACTCAGACACAGAAGAGAGGTAGTGTGGGTTAGGAAAGGACAAAATAAACTCCTGTACCACTTGCTACAAGTCTGTGAAGGTGAAGGAGAAAACAACCATTGTGGGCTCTCATGTTCTCCCCTTCCCCCATCAGTCACTTTTTGGGCAACATCTTGCATAAAGCAGTTAAGTGAAAAGAGGTTGGGCGGGCTGGCAGGCAGTTCCTGCGGTGTGCAGTACCTGAGGATTCTGTCAATAATCAGAGCACTGCTCCTCTTTCAAAATTTCAGTCAGGAATAAGACAAGAGAAAAAAGAAGGGAATAATTTTCTTCCCTTCCCCCCTGCCCTCCAACTCCCACAGTTTTATCTAGAGCTCTCTTCAGTAAAGCATAAGCCTCCTACTCTGACTCAAGGTCACAGCCACAAGAAGGAACAGAGAAGCAGCAAGGCACAGACAAAGTATGCCTGTGAGGTAACACAAGAGAGACACCATCCTCTTGTGCCCTCTGGGTAGGCAGCTGAAGACAGCACAGCTGCCAGTACAGGCAGGACTAACTTGTTTTTGATCTCTGCTGCAGAAAACATGCCAAAACCCAAGACAAGAGCAAGTCCAAAGGGCTATTTCCTGTGGTTAAAAAGCAAGGAGAGCACTTACGGCAATTCTCTTCATCTGAGCCATCTTTGCAGTCTGTGTCACCATCACAGAACCAGTGCTCAGCTATACAGCTGCCGTCACTGCAACGGAACTCCTTCTCCGAGCACTTTCTCATATCTGCAGAGACAGCAATGCAAACAAAGCCCGTCTTTTCTGAGAGGAAATCACCACACCATTCTCCTGAAGCTTCTAGGGCATCCACAAGCAAGATTTCTCATTAAACACACATACTCCTGTCAGGCAGGGCCTGAGCAAAACCATCATTGCTCGTTTAATTGACACATGGTGCTGGATTCAAAAGGAATTCAATGGGACTTCACAATGGCATGTCAAGGGAATTAAAGGTCTCAAGTGGTTTTCTTGCCTGGCAGGTAAGCTACATAAGCCTGAGATCCCAAGCAGCCAGCCCATGGAATGGAATATCCCATAAGCCCAGCCCAGAAAAGCCAGCTGTGAGCCTTCACCACACTCAGGGGATCCTAGAGCTGCACAGGCTGGAGTCTGCGCTACTCCTTTTAAAGCACTGGGAGGGCAATACTTACAGAATGACATAACTCACCACACTGCTCATCACTGTTGTCGCCACAGTCATTGTCACCATCACAGTGCCACAGGCTGCGGATGCAGTATCCATTTTGACATGAGAACTCATCTTCCTCACACTCCCGTGGAGCTGCAGGGACACAACGGGCATAAGGTGAAGGCAAGGCAAGAAGATTTAGCTTGCAGAACACCAAATGTGCGAGATGTTAAAAAGCAAGCAACGTCATCCTCCAAGGACACCACGATGCTGGAGAGCTGATTCCCCCAAGAATACCAGGAGGGATTGGAAGTCAAAGACTCATGCAGAGTTTCCTCTGTTTTAATAACCTGTAGAAGTACAACAGCAGTGCTCACAGCTAGCAGGCTACCATGGCAAACCTTTTGAAGATGACACCTCACATGGCAGCAGATGGTCAACTTTCAGGGTAACCTGTCTTTGTGTGGGCAGTATCCCTACAGCACCTCCCTCTCCTCAAGGAGCTCTGTTTGAAGGAACAGGATGCTGGTGACAGCCCAGCTCCGCAGAAAAGTCAGACAGTGGAACCTGAGGCCACAGGAAGTCAGCCAGACAGGCAGTTCAGTAGGATTTGGCAGGGGTTAGGTGTTTCCACGAACAGGGGAGGGCATGAAGAGCTCAGCTCAGGGAAGCGCTTCATGGGATATTAACCAGCAAGACTGCAGGGCATAAACGGTTCTACAGCTGGATGGAGAAGCATCCCCTCCCCCAGAACAGGCAGCTGAACAGGAAGCCAGGTGCCAAGACAGCAGGGCTTAGAGGTACACACCTCTGTCAGAGTCAGGATATATCTTATTTCAAGCCACAGGTCTGATTAAATGGATAAACTCTTCAATTCATGCAATAAAAAGGGTCAACTTTCTCCAGCCATGGCAGGCAGGAACTGCACCCACCCTCTTCCCTCAGAGAGGTGACTTACGGCAGTCCTGTTCGTCAGAGTCATCCTCACAGTCATTGTCTCCGTCGCAGACCCATGACCGGCGGATACATTTTCCATTGTCACAGTGGAAGTCCAAGGGGGAGCAAGTGGGCAGCACTGCAAGAGCAAAGAAACACCTCATGGAGCTGCAGCCAGCTTCCTTCCTGACAGCAAAGTTCCTTCCCTCCTGAGGGAGTAGGGCTACATCTCTTAGAAACAAAAGACATAAAACTTCAAGTCATCAGGAAGAGCTGTTCCTCAGATGAGGGGCCAGGGTAGGTCTGTAGCTTGAAGTCTCTCTTCCCCAGAGGAACACTGACCTTTCCACAATAAAGTAGCTGCTGCAATTCTCCCACTGAGTTCCTTTTTTCTCTTTCATTCCTGAACCTGCTGTCCTCCCATAACTGCACTTGTTTTATAAGAAGCAAAATTACACTATCAACATCTTTCCTACATGTTACCCAGTGCAGCCCATCCTGTTTCTATTACACAGAAAGCTCTTTAGAGTGAGAACTGTAAGAAGCAACGCTTTGGGGAACAGGACTTTATAAAGTGTGTGTTTCAGCACGGGAACTTTACCAGTATTTTTGTCTAAGAAACCTGCAAGGAGAAGCTTAGAAACAAGAATCCACTGCTGGGGATAATTTGCTGTACCTCAGGTGTGGGCAACAGAGTCCAAACCCTGCTAGAGGCTTCCAGAACGGACAGAAGAAGGGGACAGACATGGGATGATGCTTGCCTACACAGGAGTCTGTTGGCAATGGAGTAGAACCACAAATCCAGTGTTTGAAGAGGCCCGGAGCCACAAAGCTGGAATTCAAGGGGGAGCAGCAGCCCTGTTCTTCCCCCCACAGATGAGAGGAACACTCAGCTCCAGGAGGCTCATACTTTTAAGTGCTGCCAGCTGTGATAGGCAAGGGGGCTGCACAAGACTGTTCCTGACAGGTGTGTTCTCCAAAAAAACATTTGCTCAGTGATGTGAAGGGGCGAGGGCTAGAAAGGCTAGTGCCTGAAACCCTTTCATCCCAGCCCAGCTTGCCGACAGCATCTCCCATCTATCACCAGGCAGGCCAGCCCTCCTCTGCTATGCTGCTACTCCTTCCCTTGCCAACACTATCCTGAAGGTGGGAGTGTGAAGGGAGGGAGGGAGGTGGGTAAAAGAAGAAGGTGAAGACAGCAGCCACACACAAAAGGAGAAGGATTTAATAAGGAGAACAAATAGTCATATTTTCAGCTTTTCCAGATTTCTCAGCCCTCTGTTTCCCCTTAGCCCAGGAGTGCTGCCAATGTCGTGTGAAAGCAGCATGGATTATACTATACTGAATCATTCACTGCTCTCTATAGCAAGTCCTCCAAAATATCTCACAGAGCGCCTGTCCTAAAAGCCCCTCACTGTAAGAGCACACTGGATTAGTGCATCAGACTTGCTCTAACATCTCTTTTTCTAACCACAAATTCAGATTATCTTCTCAGCTGTTCCTGTAGTATGGCAGGCATAGGTATTTCTGCATCTGAGGACATCACTGCAGATGTAACTGCTCTCAACACTCACAGAAATTGGTACTGGCCCTCAGGAAAAGGTCTCTCCCATCCTGTCCAGGACGTTGTATGCAGATATATACCCAGGTCATATCCAGCTACTTCTGGGCCCCAGAGGAGTAGGAAGGAGATAGAAGGATACAAATCTGTATCTACACCCTTCAGGTTTTACAGCATACTGGTCTTCCAATAGCTGACCCATTTCCTTACATTGCAATTTCTCTGAGAAATCCTGTGCTGCTGCAGCAAAATGAAGAAGCAGCTTCCTCTTTTTCCCCAGGGCAGGTGGAAGTGGAAAACTCTCCACTTCACAAACTCTGTTTCCAAATAAAACCAAGACATTTTTGAACTCAGATAGTCAGTCCCACACATCAGACCGCTCTTCCCCAAGCACAACTTCCATACGTTGCACACTGAACAAACTTTCTCTGGCCTCAGCTGCAGTTTCAGGCCTAAGACTATCCTCCTAGCATATGCTTTAGTGTGACTAATCACCAAAGGACTGCACAGGAGCCACCTGGAAGGGAATTTACATGCTGACTCCCCAGGGGAGAATTCTTTAGGCTCCCAGAGGGTTAAGCCATTAGCACTGGTTCAGAGTGGATACCATTATCCCACTGAACTGCTGCATCCCCTCATGAGATAACAACACAAAATGGAATTCCACCCCCACAGGGAGCAGTTTAGCCAATTTCATACTTTCCCTAGATAGAAAAATGGAGCTTCAAGCACAGGGAGGCAGAGCTAGGGAAAGAGAAGAAAACACAAACTGCTATGAGTAGCAAATTCACAACCCAGCAGACAGCAAGTGTGGTTAGCCCAGACAACACTGGGGGTTGGGGACAGGGTGGGGGCACTGGTGGGGGGTGATGTTAAATCCCCTTCCACAGGAGCTTTCCTTTAAAGGAGGAAGAAAATCCACAAACCCACTTAAGACAAAAATCCCAAACTAATGAACGAGGGCTAAAGTCTCTCAGAGCAGAGGAGCTGCCAATGGAGTCAGAATAGGGATCCACATAAACTTGTAACCTGAATTTAATAATGGTTGGAAATAGATGCTTCAAATGAAAATGCAAGAGATTCTGGGAGCAGCCTCTTCCTTAAACCCCTCTTCCTAGCTCCGCCCTCCCAATCCAACATCCCTTCTTCCCATTAAAAAGCAAACTGCCTACACAGAAAATTCCTGTTTTCTTCTACTTGTTCTAAACATATCGGGCTTCAGTTCCACTATACAGCCCTTTGCTCTAGGGTTGTTATTAATCAGCTCTTTCGTTGGACATTTATTACTTCATATTTTGAACAGTTTTATTCCTATGGTGTTAAAGCTGAAGGCATATCACCAGCCCAGAGTGAATGTTTTAGTCCAGATGTAAATATATATAAAGTGTTTGGAAATTTGAAGTTAGGAGGAAATTCAGAACATAAGAAGTCACATTTGGGACACTCAAACAACCTCCACTGTATTTTGTCCTGACATGATGGAGCAGCTATACAATCTGGTAAGTGTACTGCTTTAACTCATACAGCTCATTCTAAAAGCCATAGTCAGAAGAAGGGCACAGGGCAATACAAATGAAACAGCAGGAACTCCTTTCACTGACAGAGATGGAGCAAGATCTCTTCCTCTGGCTGAAGGACAAGCTGGATAAGCATCTAGAAGACTAGAAACTGAACCCCCATATTCTCTTCCCAGCTTGATATTGATGCACGACCATGGGACAGTTCTGTCTCCTTAGTCCCCCTCCTACAACCTGTAAAGTGAAGGATATCTTACTTCTGAAGACAGCTTCAAGTCCTTCATTGGCATTGCTTCCACTGACAAGAAAGCAATCACAGATTGCACTAACACGCTTTCACCACTACTCCTAGCAGGATTATGCAATGCCAACAGTAAACACAGTTAAGCCTTAACCCCCCTTTCCTGCTCAATTCCAGCTTGATCTCTCCATATTTATGCAAAGAAACAATATTTTCCTACAAGAGATGAGTAAAGGCAAGTCCAAGGATGGAGCTGAATGCAGGCAAATGCCCAGACAGGCAGGGACCAACTCACCTGCCCAGGCAGAGCAAAGAGGCAGGATGGGGAGCAAGCCCAAGGAAGGAGAGCCAGTGGGAAGAGCAAGGCTGGGTAGCAACAGCTCAAGAGAGCACATCTGTCAACTGACAGCGAGCAATACAAAAAGGCCTTTGAACTTCGAACCATTTCCCTGAGCTCATCCCTCTGCATGGCCACACTGGACATCATCCAAGGTTTCAGCAAAGCTAGGTCTATCGTAAGCCTGCTAGTCCTCCCCCCTGCTAACTCCTATTACACAGGACGTTCTTTTATTGCCCAGCAGAAGGAAAGGGGGGAGGGCAGAGGAAAAGGGAAGTTTATAAGGTGAAACGCAGACTGAATCACGTCCCACTGTCCTTTTAACACTTTATCCCCATTGCCTGCGGTGAGCAGGTTGCTTTGTACCCAAGGACAGCAAGTAACCAGTGTTCAGAGCTCTGGAACACAGCAGTTTGAACAATACAGGTTGCTTAATAAGGCAAACTCATTCACGTGAAGGAAGAGAAGTCAATTTAAAAAAATAAATAATAATAAAAATTCATGTTACCAACATTAGAGAACTGCAGCCTGACCCCCAGCTCTGTCCATGCTCGTGTGTGCGTGTGTGAGCGCATACATACCCACAAACAGATCTGATTGCTGAGATCTGCAGCACAGTGGGCAAAAAATTCAGTAACAAAAATAAAGGATGTTAGTCCACTCTCAGGAAGAAACGGGAGACACTGCATTTTACTAACATGTTTTGGAAAATCTAGTTCCAGAGTAACATAAAATGTTTCCAGTCACACTTGAACTGTTTTGAGGGTGCTGCCAGTCAAAAGGATAAAAAAAGAAAAAAAAAAGTATCAGCACCCAATCTTTCACAGCCCTTTGATCACAAGCACTCTGCCTGAGGGGGCACTGGATTAATTCTGATGTGTTTTAAAGGAAACACACATACTCCTAGCTCAATAAAGTGACAAAGTTGCAGATACAGAACCGGTGTGTTTACAAGAGAATACCAAACTCTAGACCAGAGTTCCTAATTCATAAAACTTGAAGTTTAGAAGTGAAGCTTCACCGGAGCAGTTGCATGTGAGCCCAAGACTCAACTGGTAATTAAGTAAAGGCCAGAAGAAAAATTATTCTTTTAAAGTTTCCATTCATTTTAGTAAAAGGTCTGTGAGATTTTTATTCTCACATCACCTGAAAATTTTTTGTTGTGGGACTGACAAGCACGGTACACTGATAGTCCTGTTTCTGGAGAGGAAGAGACCACCTCCTGGACTTGAACGAGTTGTACCTCAATGGGAACTGTATAGATTTCCCAATGATGTGGGAACAATAGACCACTTTCAGTAAACTTCTAAGTAAAAGGAGTAAATTCTTCCTTCAGTCCCTTTAAATGTAAAAGTCTTGTACAACAGTGCATGGAGCTAGGCAAGAAAATGTGTGCCCCACAAAGTTACACACTTGTAGGCTGATTATGTATGAGACAGATCCCAAATTTCAGAGAAAAAAGGCTTTTCTGGGGGGAAGGTTATAAGGGGGTTTAGTGTATCTTAGGAGAAACAGAACTATTTATCAGTCCTCAGGCCAAGTTTACGCAGTTGTCCTTTCACCCTTGCCACAGGAAGTAAGACTCATTCACACCACACTGGACTTCAAAGGGCATGCAGGAGGGCAAAATGAAAACCATTCCTCTGCTTGCATATGACTTTCTTTAGGGATGGTCCAAAGTAGTCTCTGTTGGCACAAGGCAGGAAGGCAGCTGAGCTGCTCTGTGCATGTGTAGCAAGGGCTTCCAAGCCAGATACTGACAGCAAGCCAGAGAGCTGACACTAGAGAAAGCCTATGAAGCTGGCATGACAGCTGGGAGGTTGCTTATTGCTATTATTACTGCAGCACTCTGGCTTGTAAACATGATCCAGAGCAGGAAGCAAGCATGTCATGGAATAATTAGACTCCATCACAGCGGGGTTTCAAATTTGCAAGGAAAACAGTTTCTTTCACAGGTAAGCAAAAAAAGGCAGGGCTCTCCCTAAAACAATGGGAAAATACCTGTGAGAAGCAGACATTCCAAGGACACCAATACAAGTGTAATGTGTTTGTGATGTGAAGAAACTGTACTATTTGAGGAAAAACTTAGTGCAACCAACCCAAAAAGTGGTAATTCGTTTTACAGCTTCTAAAAGAACATTAAAAACTAAACAAAGTAAAACTCATGACACACTTATCTTGAAACTGAAATTCTCAAGAGAGTAAGTGTTCCCTGTATCTGCTCCTGTTTTTCATAGCTGTAACTCCTCTCACTGCCAAGTATCTTGCTTTCTTTTCTTTTTTTTTTTTACTCCACACACACACACTGTTTCAAGCTGTCATTCTTTAATAAAATGACAAATTACCCAGCACAGGTTAGAAAATTGCACTAATAAAGAATTTAGTAAATTCCAATCAATTACTCAAAAACATGCAGTACTATATAGACACAGATGCAAGATTGAATCTCAACTTGCTAAAGTAATTTTCACCTTTACCCTCAGCTTGTGTTTCACTCTCTTGCTTTATTAGGAGTCCAGTAGTCCAGTGTCCTCCCATTCTCCTCTCCTTTTGCCAAAAAAAATAGAATTCCCTAAAGAACTCATTCTTGTTGTATTGGTTTACGGTATACATATTAGCCTATTACACACTGACAAAAAGCACACTGTAAAAAAGGATGGTTACAGCTTTATTCTTCTGGAAAGTTAAAATGTTAATAGGAGAAAAAAGAAAATTTTGTAACTCTAAAACTTGTTTGTGGCAGGCCAGTAGAAAGGTGGGATTCCTTGCAAACACTTCTGTTCACTCTTGTGATCAGAGACATCTACTTGATGATATTATAATTCCTGTCCTTAAAACTCAGAATTGCACATCCATACACTGCTGGAAAAGAATCTGGACTGCTTTAGCATCTCAGAAGAGTCCATCTAAGTGGTTGCACAGACTGAGATTTTTAAGTCAGAACAAACCACTGGGCCCATTCCAGCGTGAAGATTACCCCATGTTTTTTGAGGAATCTCAGTTATTTTTTAACTAGGCCTTTAATATATTCGGTCTTTGGATGATGACTTCATCACAACAACCCAAACCTTCAGCTCAGTATTTGTATCTAAAAAAAAACTGACAAATTTCAAACTTGGTAGAAGTCAATAAAAAAAGTACACAAATCAAGTTCAAAACAGAGAAGTCCAAAATTTCCCTCCAATCAGAGCACTGTATGTATGTCACAGACAAACAGCCAGGGAAGCAAAGAAAAACTGGTGAAACAACGATTCTCATGTACTTTGTGCATCAGTGCTGATTTGTGAGAAGCTTAAATGGATTTAAAGTTCGAGTTGTTGTTCCAAGGGATTCACACCCACCCCTGCTCTTGCACTCCCGCTGCCTTGTTTATGCTTGGCAGAGTCAGAAAACATAACATGGAAAGTTAACCCTACAAATGAGTACACCTTCACAAGGCTGCCGTATGCCAAGCAAAAGAAGGATTTAGAGAGCAGTCTTCTGTAGCAAAAAGTGCCATAATAAGTAAGCAAGACAGGAAACAGTACAAACTACCACATACCTACACTGTAGGGTTGATCTAGTTCTTACAAGCTAAGAACATATCGTATACCTGGATTCACAATGAGCTGCTACTCAGAACAACATATAGCAAGCTTAATGGAATAGGTGTTCCTAGGGCTCCCCCACTGCAACCTTGCATGTCTCTGCTGAAGCCATGCACTTAACATTTCCATGTCATCCTTAGCCCCATTGCTTAACTTTTTTTTTTCCCCTTTCTTATTTCCACTAAATCGCACTCAAAGTACTGCTGGCTGTCAGCCGAAAAAGCTCTCCTATTTGAATTTATTCTACCACAACACAATATTTAAAAAGGCAACTCATTCTAGTCCTTTCCCTTGAGTCACTTTTCTACTCTGAATGAGTGCTGCTCTTTATCTCCCCTCCCATCTTGTCAAATCTACTGTCCTTCTCTGTACATGTTAGCTTACCTGTCTCACTAAATTGCAGAGACCTACAGTACAAGTCATGTTGTGAATAAGATCACAGAATTACAGAATCATCAAGGTTCGAAGAGACCTTTGTCCAAGCATCAACCCAGGACCACCAAAATCACCCCTAAACCATATCCCCAAGTGCCACATCCAGATGCCTCCTGAACACTTCCACAGATGGTGACTCTACCAACCTCCCTGAATAGCTTATTCCAGTGCCTAACTACTTTTTCAGTGAAAATTATTTTTCTAATATCTAATCCGAACCTCCCCTGGTGAAATATAAGGCAGTTTCCTCTGTCTCTTGAGACATGGGTGAAGCGACTGACACCACCTCACAGCCTCCTTTCAGGTAGCTGTAGAGGGCTACGAGGTCTCCCCGAGTCTTCTCTTCTCCAGGCTAAACAACCCCAGTTCCTTCAGCCGCTCCTCATAAGATGTGCTTTCTACATTCTTCACCAGCTTTGTTGCCCTTCTCTGGACAGGCTCCAGCACCTCAATGTGTAATTGAAGTGAGAGGCCCGAAACCAAACACAAGATTCAAGGTGTGGCCTCACCAGTGCCAAGTATAAGGGGACAATCACTGTGGTCCCGGTCCTGCTGGCTACACTGTTTTTGATATAGGCCAGGATGCCATTTGCTTTCTTGGCCACCTGGGCACACTGCTGGCTCATGTTCAGCCGCTGTTAACCAGAACCCCCAGGTCCTCTTCCATCAGGCAGCTTTCCAGCCACTCGTCCCCAAGTCTGTAGCACTGTCTGGGGATGTTCTGACTAAAGTGCACAACCCAACACTTTGCCTTGTTGAATCTCATACAGTTTTCCTCAGCCCACTGATCCAGCCTGCCCAGATCCCTCTGCAGAGTCTTCCTACTCTCCAGCCGAGCAACACTCCTGCCCAAAGGTTGTCTGCAAACTGACTAACAGGGCACTTGATCCAAATTATTGATAAAGATATTAAACAGGACTGACTCCAGTACTGAGCTCCAGGGAACATCTGACCAGCCATTAGTTGATTTAACTTCAGTCACCACCACCCTCTAGGCCTGGCCATCCAGCTGATTTCCTACCCAGTGAACAGTGAAGCTGTCCAAGCCAAGAGAAGCCAGTTTGCCCAGGAGAATGCTGTGGGAAATGGTGTCAAAGGCTTTACTGAAGTCTAGGCAGACAACATCTACAGACTTTCCCGCATCCACTAAGCAGGTCACTTTGTCATAGAAGAAGATCAGGTTGGTCAAGCAGGACTTGCCTTTCATAAACCCTGGTTGGCTGGGCCTGATCTCCTGTTCTGCACATGCTGTGTGATGGCACTCAGGATGACCTGCTCCATGACCTTCCCATGTACCAAGGTCAGGGTGACAAGCCTGTAGTTACCTGAATCATCCTTCTGACCCTTCTTGTAGATGGGTGCTACATTTGCTAATTTCCAGTCAAATGTGACTTCTCTGGTTTAGCAGGACTGCTGGTAAATGATTTAAATTGGCTTGGCAAGTTCTTTTACCATGTCCCTCATTACGCTTGGGCGCATCCCTCTGGGCCCATAGACTTGTGGGTGTATAACTGGCAAAGCAGGTCACTAATCATTTCCTCCTAGATTATGAGGGCTTCACTCTGCTCCCTGTCACTAACTTCCAGCTCTGGGAGCAGGGTATCCTGAGGACAATTGGTTTTGGCAATAAAGACTAAAACAAATAAGGCATTAAGTAACTAAGCCTTTTCCTCAGTTTCCTGACACTATGCTACCCTTTGCATTCAGCAAAGGATGGAGACTCTCCTTAGCCCTCCCTTTGTTGTCAATGTATTTATAGGAACTTCTTTTGTTGCCTTTAACTGCAGTGGCCAACCACCTTAGAAACTGAAAATTAAAGAAGGCAGCAGTCAAACCCAGTCCCTACTCTCTCTGCCTCACTTGGTTGTCTGTCTCTACTTCATATACTTCTCAACCTCCAGTGCCAATCAGAAGACTGATCACAGTTCAGTACTACTTCTTAGTCTGTACAGCTTCCACTCAAATGCATATGGGCCAGATCATCTTCATATATTAAGGATACACCAAAAGGTTCCTCTCTTTCAGGCCACAGAGAGCCATGATGCATCAGCAATGCTAAGAGAAGAGTGGAACAAAGTAGCATGCAAGTAAATGTTCTTCCTCAGAATACAAAATTTGCCTTTATTTTTAATACAAAGAATTCCCAAACAAGAGGTGGCATATTCATCTTTAACAGTCCTTAGTGGACTACACATCCATAAACTTGTCAGATTGCTGTATGAGAATGTTGAAATTTCAGAATCAATGTTTCATGGCAAGGAGATTCACAGCTTAAGCATATGTTGTAGGAACAAACAACTCGTGTTAGCTTTGAACCACCCACTGCTAGTTCCTATGGAAGATCTTATTTCTCCCACCGCCTAGTACTACCATGCCTACTTGGCTTAAAACTTTCAGTGTTGGAAGTATAAAGCTGAATTACAAAGAAGATCATATGAACAAGTATCACTTGTCTAGATCGCTACTGAGCCCACCAAAAAAAACCCCAAAACAATTCCACCATCATCCCCCCCTTCTTCCTCATCACTCCCACACCCCCCTCCCAGCAAAAAACACACACACAAAAAAGGAATCTTCTCTGCACTTCAAAAAAGAAGCCAGTAAAACCAGTTTAGCTATTGGATATGCCTTACCTCCCCAAGCCCCTTATTCCTGCTCAGATTCTCCTTTTTCAGCCTGTGAAACTGCATAGAGCCTCCTTCCTCCTGTTCTTTTGAGACTCTGATTTTATTTTTTCAGTTTCCACATCCCCATTTCCTCCTTTTTGATCATAGCAAGTTCTCATATTCACCCTTTTCTTTACTGGATGGAAACACACAGATTTTTTTCATCCACTTTCTTTGATTTCTCTAGTTAAGGTCACTGTGCCCAGTGATCCTTTCACTAATCATCTTTAAAACCAAACACAGATCATCTCAGTTTGCAGGTAGCCTATTTATCAAAATCCCATTTTTCACTCAAGGTCTTCCACGTTGCTCAATATTTGCAAAATTTTAAGAAACAAGAAGTGAGAAGGAAACAAATTTTCACAAAGCTGGGTTGACATCTCCCACACTTAAGAAAGAAGATATTCTCTAAAACAGTTTTTCAAAGATGAGGAAAGTTCCTTTCCATGCACTAATCAACAGCAGAAACCAAAGAAGGTTAGAGAAAGATCCAGCAGAAGAAGATAAATTCCTCACTCATATTGCTTGACAGGAACCTTAAATCTTCAGCTCTAGAGAAACTTTCAGGAAAGGAGTTCGATAAAATGGGGCCTTTTTTCTCACCCTTCAATTCTACCATGGTCTGTGGCATCCAAAGAGATGAGGTAAGAAAGTGACTTACCTGTGGCTCCAGGGAAAGAGGCTTTCTCTATTCATCTGTACCATGCTAAACCCATTCAGACTGACATTTCACATCAGCTCTCACCTAGCTGGGTCAGCTACACAGACATCAACGCTACGCAGATACAGAGTAGCTGCAAGGTAACTTCTCTCAGCAGATCCCAAGGCCAGTGAACATTATTACAGTGTGGGCAGCCAGGACAGAACTAGAATGTTACTTAAGAGGGCAGACACCCTCAAAATGCTTCTTCACACTGTTTATTTTCTATTAATATTTACAGCAAAACCATATAATTTAGTTCACAGATAGTGCTTTTGCAAGGGTGGGAGAAAAAAAAAAGAAGTACTTCCCTCTGTTCCTCTTCTCCCTCTAAAATATTCATGTCCAACAGCCATCTAAAATCAGCTGCAAAAGCCAGAGTCGGGATTTCATTGTGCTTTATGTTGGTGGACAGCGGCTCTGTTTGACTCCAAGTACTGATGTCAGTCAAAAGTAGGTCATCTAAACCCCAAAACACTTGTCATACAAATGGCACGATTTGCATGTGAAACTGAGAAGCAGCTGCAGAGAAAAAGACATTAAATTTTCCCAAACCCAAGTCAAAGATGGTATTCTTACTGCAGCCATCTTCATCGCTGTGGTCCCCACAGTCATTGTCTCCATCGCACTGCCACTGAGCAGGGATACACGTGCATTCACCAAAAGCACTGACAGCACATGTAAAATGATTACGTCCACAGGAGCATTCACTGCTACTCGTAACACCTGTAAAGGAAGAAAAACAGAAAGAAGGTATTTTTAAAAAATCTGTCTACTTCAGTGTAAGCATTAAATACAATGTGACATCACAATTTTTGTCCATGTACACACTATACATATGAACACAACCTCTGCTGCAAAGGAAAACATTCACCCTCCTCACACTGTTGAAATCAGAGATCAATTATTATGCACAGTTTCCCAGACTGGGGCTGTTTGAAGGTGACAGCAAAGAGCAACCTGCCAAAAAGAGACTTAGGAATCAGTTGAAGAATAACTCAGCACTACTCACAAACAAATTCAAGGAACGGCAGGTATCAGAACACCGCTTTTATTTTACAAACTCACTCTTCTAGAGCACAGCACTGCTGCTGCTTCACTTCTGGCACCACAATAGGAGGGATAACTCTCTGAAGTAGAATCCTTTGTTAAACAAATGATTACTCTATCAATCATCAACCCCTTCAGGCTAGTCTGACTGGATTTTTTTAGCATGGTTCCTTCTTTCTGCAATTTAAACAAACCTAAAGCTCTCCGATTAAACAACAGATCATAAGAAAAGAATTACAGAGAGAGATGTGCCCCCAGTGGTAGTCATACACATCCTGAACTATCTGCAGGCTTTTTGATTTCATTTATCTCACCCATATATCTAGTGTATCTGTGATGAACCATGACAACTGTATCAACCTAAGCAAAAAAGAAAAAAAAAATCTTCATAATGTCCTTATTTTCCATGCTAATTGAGAAAAGCAGTATCATATGTAACACTCCTGCAATGCTCTCAACAGCTAAATTCCCTTCAGTGAAGACATCCACTTGTGCAAGTAAAGCTCAGATTTAAGTTTAGAGGGGATGCACGTCTTCCTTGAGGAAGAATTACATTATGGTTCTTCTGCAACAGAAGCGGTTGAGGAGGTTTCTGCCAGTCTCTGCTGCCTGCTCCCAACTGCTACAGTGCAGGTTGCAAGGCCTTACACAGAACTATTTTCCAAGCACACCCGCAAACTGCTGAATTGCACCAACCAAATTGCTGTGGGATCTCTGTTCACAGTCTGCCAAGGGCATAATAACCTTTTATTCTTTCCCCCATGTTCATTACAAGTTATTTTTAAAAGGTTTAGTAGAACACATACGTCTCAAGGTATACTAGAGAAAGTGGCTGGTATCTGATTCAATAAGGGATCAAGGCTGAAAGAACATGAGGGGAACAAAGAACGTAACAGGGCAGAGTGGTCAGATCTGAAGAGGACCTAGTAGGTATGACCAAGTTGACTCAAAAAAGACAGCAAGTGGGTGATGTAGGGTCAGAAGGTAAAAAAGCAACATAGACATCCCTAAGGAAAAGCAGTACATCACCTAAGCAACATATCTGAATATTAGAAATGCAGGGAAATTCAGATTACCCACAACCCTCAACCCTCCCACAAAAATCGAACAGGTTTCTTCAAACTGACAGCACAGGAAATTTAGAACAAACCATCCTCTGCTGTTGCCTGCAACTATTAAAAAGGCAGAACTAGCTGTATATTGTCTCCAAAGTGGCTGCTGTTTAAATCACCTTCTCCAGAGCAATTTTCTACCACTATCCTCAACAGGACTCCAAAGCACTTATCCCAGCTACTTTAAGCTCTAATATCCCTTTCTGTTGGAATACAAAAGACATCATCACCACTACTCCAAGGAAAAGACAAAAATCAAAGTACTAGTAACTGGCTGTATCTTGCCCAGGCTCACCAACAGGAAAGGATCCAACGCCAAGGCAAACAATTCTTAAACTAGGGTGATGTACTTAACAATTTATTTCTGGATAAGCATAAATAAGAGAGTTGGAGATAAAAAGAGAGTTATCTTAGCTCCTGAATATAATCACAGAATTGCTAAGGCTAGAAAAGACCTCCAGGATCACCAAGTCCAACACTGCCACATCCCTAAGTGCAACATCTACACACCTTTTAAATACCTCCAGGCGTGGGGACTCCACCACTTCTCTGGGTAGCCTGTTCTAGAGTGCTTGACAACGCTTCCAGTGAAGAAATTTTTTCCTAATATCCAATTTAAACATACCCTGGGGCACAATTTGAGGCCATTTCCTCTCATCCTGTCACCTGTTACCCAGAAGAAGAGACCAATCCCTACCTCCCTACAACCTCCTTTCAGTTAGTCGTAGGAAGTGATAAGGCCCCCCCTCCCCGCCCCAAGCCTCCATTTCTCCAGGCAAAACACTTGCACCTCCCTAAGCCACTCCTCATAAGACTTGTTCTTTAATCCTTCCATCAGCTTCATTGCCCTTCCCCATGCGAACAGTAGCATGGAACAGCTCTGCAACAGCAGAGAAAGAATTAGTGCAGCTGTCCCCATCTGCCAACTGTAACTTAATCTGCCGTATTGTCAAACACAGTGTTATCTTCAAAGTTACTACTAATATCATGTTATATATATGCACACACATTTTAAATCTGTTCCTCCCACCTCATTAAAGTTGCTAAGGTCCATCATCTCTGTTTTGTGTTTTTACCATGCTACTGAAACTGTTGGAAGCTGAAGGAGACATTAGCACCCCAACACTCTCTTATATGCACTAGCTGATATCTGTAGTACTAATATATAAGCATACTTGGCTTAACTATTTCAAATTATGACCTTTGTGAATCTAATGGTTTGTGATTTGTGACCTACAGGGGAACTAGCCTTCTAGTCTTTATAATGATGCACTTTATAAATCATGGTTTACCCTTGTCTTACATTTGGACAAGTAATGTACATGATTGTTCAGAGAGCACACTACTTCCAACCTACGAGGAGTATCAGAAGAACCAATCCTGGATGGCTAGTCTTTCCCAGTAAAACGAACAAGGTGAATGAAATCTGGCACCCACTGCAGGCAGCCAGAATTTTCACAATGATTTCAATATGGATAGCATTTCATCTTTGGTGTCTCATGATTATTTTGCAATGCTCAGAGCTTCACTGACATTACCCTGTAACTCTATCTGTAATAGCAGAGAGTCAGGAAGGATAAAGACGAGAAGCATGTTTTCTCCAACTCCCTCAAAGACAAGCGGAAGTGGTGCATTCGGTGTGAGAAACCTTAGCAGAAGACTTACCTCTCTTTACCTCAAGCTCTCATTAAACACTGGGAGCGTGAGACAGAAGACTAACCAAGCATGCATATAAACCCCCAGTGTCACGTTCCAATCCCAGTTAGTCAGTGGTCCAGGAACAGGACGGAAATCAGCATTTGCTGTTTAGGCAACTGGACCAACAATCAAAGCAGATATATCTACTTACACTTCTGCATATTCTTCCGCAGCAGGAAGAAAGAGGCACCTCTGGGCTTAGCCATGCAAATATTTTTCCTAAAACTTTTCAACACATTGCAGGTTGGGGCATTTTACCAATCCTCTGTATTCCACAATCTTTTCACTTACGCAGGAGGCAAAAACCTGACGTATTTTATCAATGCAATATATATAAAACAATACCAAAAAAGCTAAACAGAGATATTTTCAGGTGCTGAGATGACATCACTCAAATTTTCTGGCCCCTTCCGATATCTCATGTGACCACAACACAAGTTTCCTACTCTCACTTGCCCATGAGTATAAACAACCAAAAAATCATCTTCACTGTCTGCAGTTTGGTTCCCTTCAGATGGGATAGCAGCAGGATCCAGCAACCAGTTGTCTAGCAAAATATACAAACAACCTCCAGATTTTAAAAACAGGAAGTCAGTCTAAACACAGGCCTCATACTTAACATCTGCCACCACCTTAAATTTAGCATGTCATGCTCAGTTTCTTCGGATTCCTTCCAAATATCCTCCACACCTTTTTGTTTATTTGACAGATGACATGTCTCCCGAGGAAGGGTGAGTTGCCCCCATCTCCCTTAAAACAATAGTTAGGATCTTTGTAATTTTATATCTGAAGTTGGCAAAACAGTTACGTAATTTCTGGCTAAAAAGCACAAGTCAATAATCATCCTGTTATTTCTGCCTTATTTTTTTTTTGGTGAAGGGGGGCATGGTTGCTTAAACTAAGTTGTTACTCCGCTTCTCCCACCCCCCACCAGCAACTCTTAGGCCAAACAATATAGCCCATAAAGCAAAATCTAATATACAAAGCTTCATTTTGCTGATGAGGTCATTTGCAACCCTCAGAGCTATTATATAGCAGCCACGGATTCATAAAAACACTGACAATGCAAAGGAAGCTTAAGTAGACCAAATAATTACTAAACTGGACTCTGTAGCTTTTGCTTTGATAGAAACAGCAGACTTCTAGGAGAGAGTGAAAACACTGTTTCTTGTAAGTCCTGATAGCGTTGCTTTATTCCAAAAAGGAGATGCTAATCCTCTATCTCTCTTCAGTAAAAGTAATGACAGATGGCACTCTTACCACTATTCTGTAGCAATTCAACCTTCGACAGGTTGTTGCTTCAGTGTAGAATCATGCAACAGTACAAGTTGAAAGGGATCTCCAAAGATCACCTGGTCCGACCTTTCATGGAAAAGGAAGCCTGGATGAGACTATCTAGCACCCTGTCCAGTCACATCTTGAAAACTCCAGCAATGGGGACTCTACCATGTTTCTGGGGAGGTAGAAAGATTGTTCTTACTGAAAAAAAATGCCTTTCTTTTGTTGAGATGAACACATTCCTACTCTGTCAGGCTCAGGCAGCATTCTAGCAAATACCAGAATTTTCCTGCATTCATATATGGATGATGTTTCCTCAATGAACAACTGCAAAAGATCCTGGCATTAATGATCAACATTATAATGCCTTTCCAAATTTTCTTTCTATCCAGGTACCAAGAACCAGCTACATAAGAGAGGCTCTTCTACTCCACACCACCCTGCTGATAACATTTTTTCCCTTTCATTCTAACACAGAAACTCTTATTGTAATCTTTTTTGTTAGTAGTAGTTAAGTTCACAGCCATCAGTTTGTTTGTGCTATCCTGCAATTCTTCATGCACCTGTAACATGGAATAGCATAGCTAAACCCATGGCTGCAAGGAAATAGCACCAATAGCTTTAGAAAAGTCAGAACCACAAACATATTTGGCATGATTTACAGTTGCACACTGTTCAGTTCAGAATCAGAAGCCTCTGGAAAGAACAATCATCCTTATTGCTGAGGACTGAGTAACACATGGATGTGGGTTCCTCCCCCTCCATGGACAGGCACCTAACTCTCCATTTCGTAGTCCACAAAAGACCTTCAATGGAAGGCAGAGATCTTTCTGCAAACCTCACTATTACAAGAGACAACAAAAAACATGACAAAACCATCTTTTATAATTTTAATCCTATCATATAAAAATGGTAGGAGGACAGAAGGTGTAAGTGGATATTGAACTAATGTGAAAATACAGGACAAATATTTGACAGTTAACAGTGACAACGAGGAAAAAAAAATCCAGGACTGTGTAAAACAATATGAATAATGGAATGAAAGGCAAAAGGAGAGAAAGGAAGTCCTTATAGTGATGGGCAAAAGGTTGTGGGGTTTTTCCCACAGAGAAAGCATGCAAGGGTATCACCAGAAGCATTTTTAAACCAATTTGGAATAAGCATCAGAATACTTTGTCTTGACTTCAGCAGATGCACTTATTTTCTTCTCTATTTTAAGCACTCGTGAGCATCTGATTGTTTACTTGGGATTAAAATTAGTGAATTCTGTAGCATAGTCTTTAATAGCCTCTGTGACACCTTGCACACCTGTTGTTAGAAGGTATGTATCAGATAGCATTTTCTCTCTTTCTCCACTTCCAGGCCAGGCTCACTTTGGCATTCCCATCACATACACATCTTGATAAGGGCAGACCTTGGACATTTCAGATGGCCTTGAACATAGTTCAGTTGATACATTTTCCTTATTTATCCAGCACTTCCCTGAATTCCTACAGCAAGGCAGTTTGGCTTTATTTGCTTGCCTGTCTTGAGGGAAAATGAAAATTTTGGATTCCTCTCTTACCCAAATAGCAGTTTCCACGGAAGGAAAAAGTACAGTTAATCCAGCTTTAGAAGAGGGATTTGCTGACCATTGTTTAAACTCAGAGCTCTGTTGGCAGACACAGCAAAGGCAAGAGCACAGCACAACAGCCTGATGTCAGAAGGGGCACCACACACTGATAAAAGCCAAGACAGTTTTCTCTTCTTTTCTACTCCCATAATGGAAGCATCTGAAGCAGTTTTGATCAAGTACCCACATGGTCTCCACGTATGAAGCTGCCTAGATTAAAATAAACATCACTAGGGAGAACAATCCAAAAGTTTTCAATTTAAGCCAAACTGTTACAGTTTTGTTTGAGGAAGAATTGAATAGCGATAAGGATAAGGGAAAAAAACGCAACAAAACAAAACATCAAAAAACCCCTCAACAAAACCACACCAACCAGAGAGGAGAGATTGAAGATGTTACAGGTTTTTGGTAATTGAGTATTGTGCCTACTTTGGCAGTCTCCAAGTGAGGAAGAAAATTTCCCAGCCTTCGAGATTCCCCTTTCAATCTGAAAAAGCAGGGCTACCTCAATCCTGAACCAGGTGGTTCTCAAACATGTGACTGAACAAAGTGCCAGGGAGAGGCAGCTTATCAGGCACAATCACCCTTCAGTTACCATATTAAGCTGCACAACTACACATGTTACACTTGTTACATTGAAAAATGTTCACTTGATATGACTGCAAGGAATAGGAAGCATAAGGAAGAGAAATTCCACAGGGCACCTGCAAACTAGGACTTACAGAAAATAAGGGCTGCAACAGAGTGCAAACTTTGTGTTGGTGCACCAGGTGTACACATGAAGCAGACTGAGACTGGAACAAAGCTGTGTCTTCAGAAACACCGCAGGAGTCAAGAAATAGGAGGCCTTTAAAAAACACTTTTGAGTCCCTAGAGCCCAATTCTGACCCCACAGAAGTAAAGATCAGCAATCCCACCAAAAACCTAAACCTGCACCCAGGGAATAAGAAAGCACTTATAGAAACAACTCTTGAAAAATAAATACTGAAGAAAGATTTGATTTGAACATTAAAAGACTCAAGGATCAAGAAGCAATTGTTACAGCTCCTTCTCCCAAAACCTTAAAGTCATAAATGAATACCTTGCAATAATCAACATGACTATAACTGAGGTCTCTAGATACTTGTCCTAACTTTGTATCTTTTTTACACCACTTGACTTCCCTTCTAAAAGCAGTTATAATACTATTATGCCACCACAATGTAGTGAGGCTTAATGTTTAATGTTTCTACATATCCAGAGTCTTTGAACAGAAGGAACAGCTGAAAAGGCATTATTATTGCCATGAAATCCTAGTCAAAAAATAATTCAAATTGGCTGGGTTACTAGCACACACATATCAAAAAAGTCAGCTGAATGACCATAAACAAAAGATAATGAGAAATGGCAGCAAGTCAAGCTCCAGGGGGTAGAAAGAGCTAGTAGGTATTATAGGTATCAGCATTAGATCCAGTCCCATTAAATAACTTCATTAATTATCTGCAAGAAAGAATAAGTATCAAGCTAAAGGAGCTGCAAATGATACCAAAATAGGAAATATTGCTCTACAAACACAACAGCTGAAAAAGAAAGAATACAGAAGGGACCTTAGAAGATTAGAATTAGGGGCTAGAAATTGAGATTCAGCCTTTTAAAAAGAATTTTTTTTAAGCTAGTGTATCTGGTGGAAATTAATTTGAAACAGATTGAACAAATTAATAGAAAAGGCTGGGATGCAGCAAGGCCTGGAGAAATCAAGGAGCATTAATAAAAGACAAGCTAGCCATTGGTTTATATTATGACAAAATATGGCAGTCAAAAAACTCCTTTAGGCTAAATATGCATGTCTCACATGATGGAGAAAGAAATTTTCCCCCCATCTGCAGAAGTGAAGTCTAAGATTGAGTTCCACACTGAGGCCTGTACAGGAAAATGAAGCAACATATTCTAACCACAGTAACAAATTTGTCACAGGTGTGTTATGGCACACTGTTCCCTCAAGACTGCAAATAGATTCTGTTTGAAGCCTGAACCAACATGGTGGGTTTTTTATCCCCTGCAGACTATTTAGTTCTTGAAATCAGACAAAAGGCAATGACTATCAATTCTGTGATTTTTTTTTTTTCCTAAATAGAAAATATCCTCTGTTTTCTGAGCAACTTCTCAGTTGCCTATGGAGGTAGCTCATGGCGGACAACACATGAAGTCCCAGTAGAGAAACAGGAACCTTTCAATCAAAGCATGTTAAAATAAAAAAATCTCAGCCCAAAGTTCGAGTCCAAAAGTAGGCATGAAGTATCAGCTAAATGACAACTATTTCAAACCAAATGAGGAATTTTAACAGGCACAGATACACAGGATGAAGCTGCATCTGAGTGACCACATCTGGAACGCTGTGTCCATTCTGGGCTCCTTAGCAAGAGAGACACATAGATCTTCTGGAGCGGGTCCACTGAAGGGTGACAAAGATGATTAAGGGACTGGAGCATCTCTCTCACAAGGACAAGCTGAGAGAGTTGGGTCTGTTCGGCCTTGAGAAGACGCAACTGAGAGGGGACCTCATCAATGCCTATTAAGTATTTGAAGGGAGGGTGCCAAGATGACGGATCCAGGCTCTCTTTGGTGGTGCAGAGCAACAGGACAAGAGGCAAAAGGCAGAAACTGATGCACAGAAGTTCCACCTGAACATAAGGAAGAACTTCTTTCCCGTGCCCATGACTGCACTACTGGAACAGATTGCGCAGAGAGGTTTTAGAGTCTACCTCACTGGAGATATTCAAGAACCATTCCTACACAATTTTGTGTAACACCCTGCAGGAAAACCCTGCAAAAAAAATCAGGAGGTTGGACTAGATAACTCGCTGTGTTCCCTTCCAACCTGAACCATTCTGTGACTTTTTCCCCCAGTCTTCTCTTCAGAATCCTATGCAGCTCTTTCTTGATAACACCAGAAATACTCTGTAAGAACCTGGTAAAACAACTCTTATTTCCAGATCTTCTGGCTGAAACGTGACCATACAGTGATGCAGTTTGTGTATTTAATGGCCATGAAATGGCACATGTCCCATTTCTTGTAACTACAAGGTTCCCTCAAACATCTGCAACTGGCAGGCAAATAGCAAATGCAGGTTTTGTCCTGTAGCTCTACATGCCTGTCAACAACTGCTGACATTCAAGAAACCATGCACCGTACCACTCTGCTTCACACATCACGTCCAAATTTCGATAGAAATAGCTATTTTAGAAAAGGCTTTTGAGCCTTTCAAAAGATCAGACTTTAAGATGATGGTTCTCCCACTCTCTGAGAGGGAAAGTGTGATCAAACACATTAGATGGTGGGAGCATCTGTTTGCTTTATCAAGAATCTATGAAAGTACAAAGATCTCAAAGTCATGAGCTGCAGTATGCCATCTCTGACATTCTGCTTCTCACCTCCAAGGCCCTTACTGGAAGAGATTCAGCTTACTAGATACTTTTAGCCCACATATTTACATTTTCTCTGTGGCCTAAATCATTTTTCCTACCTATAAACCTGGATTCCAAGGAGCAGGAGCATTATGCTTCCCACCTTGTGAAATTTTCTTCCTATTACCGTTAAAGCATCCCATCTGTCTTGGCAGTTCGTTACCCATAGATTTTCTCTCTTAAGCAGAGTATCTCATCCATATTATATTATGAAGTGCAGAGCAACACCTGAAGGATGCCACCAAGAAACACGCTGTGCCAATTTTAACCTGAAGTAGCATTTCCTTACATAGCTGCAAGCTCCTGTGCAACTGCATGTCAACAGAGAAGTATAACAAAGAATCCAAGGAACTTACCCCCAGCAGTAAATTACTTGTCATGCAGGGCCATTCCACTCAAGAACATTAACCAGAAATGAAATACCACCCAGAAACAGGCAGAATAATAAGAGGTTGTTGTTGCATAACATCATTCAGAAACATCATCATCCACTCTAGAACAGTGTGGGAATGTTTACCTGGACCACAAGGGCCTGACAGGCAGAGCTGTGTGACTCAAACCTTTTCAGAAAACACACATGCTAGACAAACACTTTAAAATACTACCTTAAGCCTACATCATGCTTTGCAAGAATTAGTCACTTCAGCAACATGAGACATATAACTTTCCATTTCTTTCACTGTGGTGGTTTTTTGTGGTTTGTTTTTTTTTTAAACCCACACACTAACAACCTCTACCCTTTCCTGTCCCATAAATGTTGCAAACAATTTACTGTTCATTTATCATGAATCATATGGTACAGCAGACACTAAAATTTAGAAAATAATAGCTCAACAGCAGAAATGTTACCAGGTGACCTTCACAATTGCCAAATGCCAGCTAGAGAAGCAACCTGCTGTTTTAAACAGACAATCCACAGCAAAAAGGTACTCTGATGTACTTCACCTGCTACTCACCTAAAAGTTCCACTAGCATGACAGCACTTGAGAATGAAGGTCATCATCAAACTGTCAGAAATCTTCCTACTATATCAAAGCTCATGGAGATAAACTGCAGACATTGATCAGGACTAATGAAACACTGGAGTTTGTTTTTCCCAGTTATAGGGCAGAAAACATTGGCACTTTAAATTCCATGAGTTTTCCTTTAACTTTTCTATTACTTCATAGACAGATGGCTCTCTCTCATCCTTGAAGTAATTACCCTAAAGTGATCCTTACACTACCTCGGCTACAGGAGCACCCAAGGTTTACTACAGTCACAGTCGCATATACTCCATCACTTTTGTAAAACAACCTAGAAGAATCAGAACCTCAGATCTATTTCAGAAATTCTGAAGCCTTGCAAGCCTTCCCCTTTCACTGGAGAAGAATGCAAGCAGCCTACAAGACCTAATGAAAACCAGCTTGGCATCTGTCACTCATAACTACAATATGAGAAAACAAAGGTTTAATTTGCATACATGCATTCCTGCCTCTTATTTTGCTTCCCTTTAAGTAACCCAAGTATTAACTTTTAAGGCAAACAAACAATCAGTACTTTTCCGACATTCATGCTGTTTCTGCTCCCATTCCTGTCACATCATCTTCCAAGCTGCAAGCAACCCTGAGATTTCACTGAATTCCTTCCTTAACAGCTGAGAAAGACATAGCTGTCATCTGACCATGCATGGATTAACTAAACCCAACTTAAGCTAAACACAAGCAAAGAAAAACCCAGTTTTCAATTTCATATAGGACAGCTATGCATCTTCCTGTGTGCATGTATTCTTGAACAAGGGCTTCCAGTTCTGACAGATATTACTAAAGAGCCTGTTACAGATCACAGCATTAAGAAAAACTGAAATTAATGGCAATTTATTTTAATCTACTGTCTGTAAACTGCACCAATTTGCTTGCAGTGTCACGAGCAGCTAAGCTGTCTCGAGATGAGGGAAAAGGAAAATGGAGTGGTCAAAAGAGGGCAGCTAAGGAAAGGAAGCACTACTTCTGTCTTTGCTTGAAAACTAGTGCTCAGAAGCTTCAAGGATCCAAGAAAAACTGCAAGTTAACATTTGTCGATCTGGGCTGCAAGGATAAACGTACTTATGAAAATTCAGAATCAGCGACCTCCTTACCAAAGAGTCTTCAGGAAATTGGCTCCTTTCCCTTTCAATTCAGAAGCTTCTTGAGCTTTTGCTTCCTCTCCCACATCAATAATGACCTTTGTTAATTACTGCACCAGTGCTTGTCCAGTGCTCTCTGGATTTATAAAGCGCCATAACCTTGCTCACAACACATTTGGAAGCCATTTTTTAACTGGTCTTCACGGTTTCACACTGCATTGGCTCTCTGAACTACTCTAAGTACATTTGTTCCACAGGAAATTATCAGGCAGTTTCTTTTATCTTTCAGATGCTCCAGGCACTAGACTGGCTGTAAGGACATTCTGCTCCTTACAACATGCACTCAACTTCTCTCCAGAACCCAGAAGATTCTTCTGTTTAACCTATTCAAGACTTGTGTCTTGATCAGTCCCAGAATACACTAACAAAGACAGTCACACGTTTCTTTTCAGAAGGTAAAAGTCAAAGCATTTGAAGTCTTCTTTTTCAAGGAACTTTAGGTTCTAGCTGGACTGCAATTGTCCACGCACATGGTGTAAGGGGACAAATTCTGCCTCCAAAAAAGCCTGTTTTGGCTTTTGTGGGCTGCAGTTAGATTCTTCCCATCATTATGGCATGATACAGAAAAGGCCAGGTTCCTGGACAAGATAGAGACTGTTCCCTTAGATCATTTTAAGGAGTTTATTTCGGTCTTCTATAAAGAGGCCATCATGTTAGTGGTGGAGTGTCTGAGCTTTGTAGCTTTCCAGCTCTCTGCCACACAAGAGACGGGGAAGCCAACCACAACAGCTCTGCTTAGCAGAGGAGTCCTCTAGGGAAAGGATAGGATACACAGTGTGGTTTTGTGGCAATAAGGAGGCAGAAGCCCATTTTTGCAATCCTACAGGCAGGAGGACTTCAAAAGCACAAACCACAAGATAAATGGAGCTATCTTGGGACAAAGAGAGTGTTCTATAAGTTGTTTTCTAAAAAGTAACTCCACACATGATATTATGTTGTACTCAGAGGATGAGGGGCAAAGGGGCAATTATTAACTGGACAGACTGACCTGAAAGAACAGGGCTGAGTCTGGCAAAGAGAGAGGTACCACACAGCCACAGAGATATTGCAGCAACTGTGTGCTGCCTTTTCTACTTAGAAGCGAAAAAGAAACCTTTACCAGCAACATCTTTTTAATATATATATGCACACACACACACATATATATAGACACACATACACCCAAAAACACAAGTTTAATGTAAATATATTTTATGGGCTTAGATGGGGTAAGTTCTTTCTGACAAAACTGCCAACAGGAAAACCAAGAGCGTCAGTGTTGGGGTTACTGCAGGGCAGCTGTACTGTACATCAGCCCCTATTCAGCCCACCCACATTTGTTTGCTTTCTAGGCAACCCATGAAGCACCAACCTACATCTCCTACAGCACCTGCACTTCAGACTCCTTCACAACACTTAGAAAGTGGTCATAAAACTCTTCCTCTGCTTAAACTGGAAGGCTCAGGTGCTGCCTCTACAAACCTGCAAGTCCAACAGCTCATTCATACTCACACCCTGGAAAAATTAACCACAATAGTGAAAAGTACCAAAGGATCCCTTACACTCAGTTTCGTATCGTTCTCATTGGGCTTTACTTTACGTTAAATAATAGCAATGGCACTGAGGCAGGCAGAGGAAGATGCATAAAAAGCAAAATGGTCCAATTATGGAACCACATCTTTCTAAGTATGTGTGAGGCCTCCACTACAGTGTCACAAGTGCTTTTTTCTACTAATGAACAATTTCAACACCTCTTAAAAAGCTGGGAAGTGTTATCTTCTATACAGAAACAGAAAATGGAAGTCAAACAGCATAGAACTGTAAGTATTTGGGTGCTTAAGTCAATTAAAATCAGTAGGAAGTTAGACATTTAACTATTGTTACACAGCTGGCCTAAGAGAATTAGACCTGACTCTCAGTATAACAAAGTACTCATACCTCCCACCATTGGCACTCTTCATGCTTGGAAACCTGAGCCCTAAGCTACTTCCCAAAGATGTTGTGGCCAAACTGAGAAATTAAAGCAGATCCGGTCTCACTCTACTTCTTAACCAGGGCACAATTTGCCCTTCCCTACCTAGGTCTCTGCCCCAGAGAGCTCATTGAAACAAACTTGCAGGAAATCAAAGTCTCTGTTGCACAAACGTGGAAGGATTTACACACGCTGCTCGGGAAGTCAAAATAACACCTCCTGCTCCACTTCACTAGTGCGCTCCCCTATACTCCCTGACCCAAATTAAGTTGGATCCAAGTCTTGCTTCCTAAGTAAAAAGGTCAGAGCCAGGCTCCTGAGAACCTCCTGGGGGTTCCCAAGTTCCTGTATTAGCCTTACAATTATTAAAAGGCCAACATTAAAAGGAAGTCCAGTCCTGAGGCCACTGTTAATCTAATAAACACTGGAATTAGATTTCTTCTCAGTGAAGAGCCTGACCGCAGGATGGCACAAAGCCAACATTTAAATGCTACTGTTGCTCAGAGCCCTAAATTAGTTTTGGATCTGGGGAGCTTGCCTTGAGCTACAGCCAAAAGAAACATAGGAACTGAAGGGAAATTTGTTAAACGTTAACAGAGCTGCAGGAAAGGACTACAGCAGGGCTAGTAGGTGGCAGGGAAGAAGGAAAGGAAGCCACAAACAAACAGAAAGAGAAATGAGAAGACATGGGAAGCGAGCATGAAGTAAGGAGGCTTTTGTACAGAAGTGACTCTGCTGTCCAACTCCCCCACTCAGCTGCATGAACAGAATACTTTTCAGGTCCCACTTGCTCACAGGATTTTTTGCAACTACAGTGGTTCTCATCTACCTTCCTCTCTCCATGTTTAAAATACAGAATAAGAACCTCAGGAAACTCTGTCATTCCCAACTCCTTGGGCTACATTGATGCTGAGTTACCATGAAATTTGACTCATCCTTGCTCAGCTGACAGCAAGTGCATATTTTGAGTCTCCCTGGCTGGGATCTTAACAGATCCCATGTTCTCAGAGGGAGTGGTACACAGCTGCCCACAGAAGCAGCTCTTGCAGCAGGCTCTTTTTCATGAAGAGGATACAGCAAAAACAATGCAAGATCCTGTCTGTTCATGCTGTTCTTCATTTTACTGATGAATTGTAGGACTTAGCATAATGCCTTTTTTCCTTGAAAACTCAAACATTTGATGCAATATAAATTTCTATGTAGAGAGAGTTTAAAGATACTCCCACTTTGACAATTAGCTCAGTTGGTCAGAGTATGGTGCTAATAACATCCAGGTCCTGGGTTTGACCCCTGTATCAGCCATTCACTTAACAGCTGGACTTGATGATCCTTGTGGGTCCCTTCCAACTCAGAATATTCTGTATTCTATGAAACTTTTCCCAATAGGAACTGAACATGAGGACTCCCCCACCTGACAGCTGCTTCCTGTGAAGACAAGCCAGATAGGGCACAACCTGCTTCTGATAGAAGTAATCAGAGATGCAGGGGAAAACCAGAAAAGGAAGATAAGTAAAGCAACTTTCACCTCATAAAGCTACTGAGACAATTGTGGGTCCCTAGTGGATGAGGGGAAGGCTGTGGATGTTGTCTACCTAGACTTCAGTAAAGCCTTTGACACTGTTTCCTACAGCATTCTTCTGGAGGAAATGGCTGCTCATGGCTCGGACAGCTGCACTGTTCAGTGGGTAGAGAACTGGCTGAATGGCCAGGCCCAGAGAGTGGTGGTGACTGGAGTTAAACCCATCTAGTGGCTGGTCACTAGTGACATTCCCTGGGGCTCAGTACAGGGACCGGTCCTGTTTATCAGTGATCTGAATGAGGGGATCAAGTGCCCTGTTAGTCAGTTTGCAGACAACACCAAGTTGGGCAAGAGTGTTGCTCAGCTGGAGAGTAGGAAGACTGTGCAGAGGGATCTGGATAGGCTGGATCAATGGGGTGAGGTAAACAGTATGAGGTTCAAAAATGCAAAGTGCCAGGTCCTCCCTTAGATCACAACAACCCCAGACAGCACTACAGGCTTGCAGATGAGTGGCTGGAAAGCTACCTGATGGAAGACAACTTGGGGGTGCTGTTGAACAGCTGGCTGAACTGGAGCCAGCAGTGTGCCCAGGTGGCCAAGAAGGCCAATGGCATACTGGCATCAGTAACAGGGGCCCAGCAGCACCAAGGCAATGATTGCCCCTCTGTACTTGGCACTGGTGAGGCCACACCTGGAATCCTGTGTTCAGTTTTGGGCCCCTCACTTCAAAAAGGATGCTGAGGTGCTGGAGAGTTCCAGAGAAAGACAATAGAGCTGGTGAAGGGTCTAGAGAACAAGTCCTACAACGAGGAGCTAAGGAGCTGCTGTTGTTTAGCCTGGAATAAAGGAGGCTCAGGGGAGATTTTTACAACTACCTGAAAAGAGTTTATAGCAAGGTGGGGGTCAATCTCTTCTCCTAAGTAACAAGTGATAGGACAAGAGGAAATGGCCTCAAGTCATGCATGGGGAGGGTTAGTTTAGATATATTAGGAAAAATTTCTTTACCAAAAGGGCTGTCAAGCATTGGAACAGGCTGCCCAGGAAAGGGTAGAACTGCCATTCCTGGAGGTATTTAAATGACATGCAGACATGGCACTTAATGACATGGTTTAGCAGTGGACTTGGCAGTGCTTGGTTAACAGTTGGACTCAATGATCTTAAATGTCTTTTCCAACCTAAATCATTCTATGAATTGGAAGGAATGAGGAGCTTTAGAGAGCAAAAAGCAATCCCTCTGTCATCTTCCCAGAGCCCACAAAAGGCCTTTGTTTGCTCCAACTGTATCTCCACTCTTTCCACCTCTCTACGGAAACATTTCCAAGCCACTGGGCACACATGTGTACAGGGTGCTGTAGAAAAAGATAAAACTACTGGAGAGCATACTCATTAGAGATCTTACGTGCCAACCTTTACTGTGCCACACTTGAAGCTGAACATTGCTGAAGGGCAAGAGCGTTTGCCTCCCCTGCAATCTCCTCGCACTGCAACACAGAGACCCCTTTCAAAGCTTGAAGAGTCTATTTGAATAAATCATGTGTGCTTCTCAACAGAAGCAAGCTACAAACAGGGTATTAAAGAAGCAAGAGAATGAGCAGGGGGCATTCAACCATGTCCAGACACTAAATCAGCTGAGTAAAAAAATTGGTTAAAGAAAATCAAAAGTAATCACAACATGGACTTTTTTTTTCAATGCATCTGAAATGAAATAAATATATAATGAGTTTTGACTCTTAGAATGGGGTCTCCAAGCATCCTGAAATTCCATTCCATCACTGTTGAGATAACATATGTACAAGATGCCCATCCACTTTCAATCTCCACATCAGTCCCCCAAATCAGCTCAACTACAGTTTTGTTCTCACACAGATTACAGCTTTTTTTTTATATACTTACCTAGTTATGGTCATGTTTCTATTAAGTTCTTTTGCAACATTACCCAAGCAAACTATGAAACTTTATACAGATCTCTTCACAGATATTTTTTCTACTGCCACATTCAGGATGGCACAGAAGAAGAGACAGATATGGACAAGGGCTGCTGAATTCTGTGAAATTATTAAAATATAGCCAGCACCATTTGAGCAAACCTCCATACAACCTCTCCATGAATAAAATAACCCTAAATTTTATTTTCATTCTTCGGTCCCTTGTTTTTCATGAGATACAGGCTGCTTACAGGTCTCCTGCCATGAACACAACTTCCCCAAATGATGGAAGTCCTCTCTCACACAAACACATATACACAGACTGAGCAATGACGACTTCAGTGAGCATCCCCCTCCCCCATTTGCCTTTTAAAGGGTTAAGGCCCAGTCATCACATGCCAGTAGGCTGACAGCTTTATGTCTCTAACGTCTGTGGGGGTTTCAGAGTCTCCCTTTAATCGGGTTCCATTGCAATTAATCAGAGGGTTTCTTTATAAGAAAATAATAATAATAATAAAAAACGGCGAGCATTCTATTCAGCCCAATTCAATCTGTCCAGCCAAATCTCACGACCAGCTGGAATGCCCCTTTCCTAGCCTGCCCAGCAGGATGCCCAAGAATGGCGTGTGAACGTTTCTCTCTGCTCCTGCTCCAGCGTTAAAATGAACAATAGTCCCTGCCAGTGTCATTCTTCGGCAATTCATCTCTTCCTGTCGCCAGACTCTTTCGTTCCTTCTTGCCCCTTCCACCTTTTTTGTATGAAAAACAACAGCAGATCAGCAGCAATATAATAAAATAAAATTGTATTTACTTGGGAGATTTGAGGAAAGGGGCAAGAAGGGGATTGAGAAGAGGAACAGCCCCCAACCCCCTTCAGCAATGAAGACACCAAAGGGGAGCATTCTCAAGACCCAGTTGACCTGCTCTGCTCCATGCCTGGTTTCCCTGCTGCAAGGAGCAACAAATTTGTCAGGGGGGCTGTAGGGGGGACAGGGCCCTTTTCTTCTGGAGGATGTTGGAACTGTAATTACAGAGAGGCAGTTTCCGGGGGTGGGGGGGGAATTTAACATGGATCTCAACTCATGTTCCCTCTGTTTTTCATGTGCAGACCTGTGGCCTTTACTCAACTTTCAGCCTCTTTCGACCCATTCTCTCCTGAATGGGAAAGAGGCTGCAAGCACAGTGTTAGGAGAAACTTTGAACTCTTCTTTCTGAAGGAGCAGAAACAGAAGAGAACTGATATAGGACAAACTCCAAGGAAAAAATACTATAGTATACACACATATACACACACACACACAAGCATATATTACCCAACAGAGCATAAAAAAGTAGACAACACTGAATGGTCCATGAGGAACAGGTTAACCACAGAGGTAGCACTAAATACCGTGATAAGAGACACACCATGAACCCCAACACCAGCTCTCCCTCCACTGAAGGGAAATAAGGGACAAGGTCCTAGAATATTTTAGTAAATTTAGTTTCACAGGTGTGAATTTAAAAGGGTTGCTCCTGGTATGCAAAATTGAGCAAGTCTGGCAAAGATAGTATCTTAGATAACATGATTAAGAAGAAATAATCCAACTGCTATTAATTACACAGGACATTGAAAATCCACTATAAGAAAGTTTAAAACAAGCTTTACTGAAATCCCAGAACTAAATTCACCTGCACAGCTTTTAACAGGCCCCTCTTACACTTTATGACACCACACAATCCCTACTTTATTTGCAACACAAACTCCTTAACTGAATTATATGATATTCATCACCACAATAGTCAAGTAGCCCATAAACACAGATTCATCTTCATGTCTTGCTCTATAATTGGTTTCACCAGCTCTACCTTCTAGATCTCCAACAGCCAGAGTCCCAAGCCAGAAACCTCTGTTTCTAGGTGTCCAACTTGAAATGCCAAAGAATAACTTACAGAAGTGTTGGATGCTCATAAAACAAAATGGCAGAAAAGGGGAGTAACACAGGTGATATAGAAACATAACACTGTGCCAAACAGGTCAGCCTCAGGCCTCTCAAACTTGTAAGGCCCCTTTTTCTAAGAAAAAGGACAGGCAACAGAAAAGAATGTGGAAGACACGAATTGCCTTGTGGGTGAGCCACTACAGAAAAGTGGGACTTGGGAGTAAGAGGTACACGTTAGATGTAGGAGCTAGATATAGGAAAAGAGAGCACAAGGCACACTGTCCCATCTCACACCCACTGCTCAGAACTTTCCTTCCACCTACCCACATTCCCCTATTCCTTTCTGTCTCTTAACAAGCATCCCTATTTCTTCTATAACCCATTTCTTTTCTGCTACTCTTTCCTCCTAAACTTCTCCTTTTTTTATTCCCCTGAAAAATGCCCATAAATTCAAACTTGACCCAAATCAGGTGCATGCACAGTCACCTTTCTCTGTATTCCCACTGAGTACCCATAAACAAGTTTAAGCCAGGTGCAAGCTGATGGCAAAAGAACAGCTCTTTTCCACCTGGATCGCCTAGCTACCAAAAAGTTAACCATTTAAAATTACCTAGAATAATTTGAACAGGCAGATAGGTTGTATTATTTAGTATTTGACATGACACAGGTGCATTATTTTTGTGTGCATCTCTTATGGGACAACACAGCTCTTCACACTATTTCTTGCACTGCAACACAATCTTCAATACTGCTTCGTACGGCACAGAAATAGCCTACTGCAGCTGCCTTCTCCTCCTCCTCGTGGCCTGCAGGCCAGTAAAGAAGCACTCAGACCAGAGGGCACCCTCTCAGAAGGCATTACAAAGACCACAGTTCCTCTGCAGCCCTGCACTCAGGGAAGTGATTGGAACAGGGAACAGAGCTCCTGTTCAATTCAAGCCTGCTACTGGCCAGTCAACATCCATTTCAGAGAGCGTTCAAGGGGCTTTTGCTGACAGATTTAACTTCTACTCAGCACATACAAGCACCGATTGAAATTTTTGAAAATATTAGAAACATCTGAATATTTGAAAAGTATTTACAACTTCACCATTCATGGGTGAATTTCAGAGAAACCAAAAAATCCTTAGGCCCCCTCTGTTTTGTTTTGGTTTCCTAATTTCTGGAGCATGGAAGGCTTAACGAACATTGTCAAACTTCTCTATACTACGGCAAGATTTTAAACATGGAGGGGAGAAGCATTTTCTCTCTATTCTTATTTTCCAAACTGAAGTTTCACAGTTTTAAGCAGAAACTCTCACTCCCTCACTTTTCAGCCTGGAAAGTTACAAACTCGTGAAACTTTTACCAGCTGAAAATCAGGCAAGGAATGGAGTAGGCTTGGCCCCTATGGCAACACTCCTTTCTTACACATCATGCCCCTTCTGCTCCAGAGGTATCTGGGACTTTCTTTTAATTTTCTAACTTAATCAGTCAAGCTGAACTCAAAGCAACTGTTCTCAACTTGAGCTTAATTTAAAGACTTAGGCTTCTATTTTAGTTCTCAGGACAAACTGCTCCCAAAAGCTTGTTTGTTTTTCCAGCCACATTAGTTGGCCTAATTAGAGTTGTTCTCTTTTCCTATAAACCTTGCCTCGCTAGTAGTTGTGATGCTCTAAGGATAGAATGCTTCTACAAAAACTATATCATGAATAAGATAAAATACAGGGGCAGTCACCAGATGCTAGTGAGCGTAAGGCTGCCTGAACAACTCCATGAAAACAGATATTATTCTATATACTTTTTACTCAGATCTATATTTGGCCTATTAGTAATTTCCTTGTACAAAGAAGGATTCATATTCAATGCCCACCTCCAAATGAAAAGCAAGAATATCCTTTACTGCAAAGCCTTGCTTATACCCAAGAACTTTACTCCAGGTTTTACCAGTGCACAGTAGTCTCGCTCATCCTGCATATGGCCTTGGCCAGAGAGTTCTCGAAGTTCAGTCTCTGTATGTGTAGCATTTTATGTGCTCAGTGTAAAGCATCTGTGCAACTACAACCTTAGAGCAAAAGTACTCCCTGCTCTGGGAGAATACTGACAGAGGTAAGCATTTCCAGCCCAAATTTAGTTTCTGACATGATACACCTGGAACAAGAATTATGCTTATGATATCATTCCTACTGTAGCAAGAACACCAGGTCTAAGACGACATTAATCTTTAATACACATGCAACACAGCTTAACCAATGTAAGAATTTGACTCCAAACTGTGGGTATGCTAAGCTTGTTGCCAGCCCTGCAGAGATGGAAAGGAATGTTTAAAGGAGGTGGTCTGGTTAATTTTTCCTCATAATGCTACAGAGAAGTGGGCTCACATGATCTCTTCTTGACACAATCAAGCAGTTTCATCCTGTAGAGGTTATCTCCACTGCAGCTTTAGAAACTGGGGACAGAACCAACACATAGATATGAACTTACCTGTCTACCCCAGGACCACAGTAATGAGCTCAAGGAACATTCAAGGCCAAAACCTATCAGGCAGCAAAGCTGAAATAGTTTGCTTTAAAGAGACATCACTTCTCTGATTTCTTCCATGTCTGGAGCTAGGAACCAGATCAAATAAACTACAAATTGAGATATAATTTACAGGTAATAGAGGGAACAAGAAATCAAGCGGTTAGGCAGAACGGTTAGGCAGAAATAAGCTAGACATACGTAGGACAAAAAAGGGTAGTATTTTCAGTCTACACCAATACTTTGGATGAAACAACATAAAAGAGGCTTCTCAGTTATGTTTCCTTCTTAAAGAAAAACAAAAAAGGAGACTGCCTGAGCTGAAACCACTGTGTTGTCTGCCTTAATCTCCCTTCTCCTTCAGATCCAACACTGATGTTCCCCCAAACCCTCTCTAGCTTTAGTGTGGATGCTGAATGATGACAAAGGTTCCTTTCAGAAGCCTGGACTGCAGAAGCCAGATATGAATCCCTCCACCCATATCTATTTTTGTCTCCCTTGCATATACAGAATTTCTTTCCCCCTCCTACCTCTCAAACCCATCTCACCCTCCTCCCCTCAAAAGCGATTAAGGAAAAGCTGTAGAAATATTTGCCCAAAGCTGGAGCCTGTTGCTGGGCCCAGCTGTATTGTTGGTAGGAATACACACAGCAAACTTTCACTGTGAGGAGCCCTGCGGGACTCCAGGCAATTCGGGAAGGCTTTGTGAGCCCAGCTCTGCATGCACTAGCCAGGCTATTGTGAAAGGGAAACAGAAAAGTGTTACAAACCCCAATGCTCTCCCACCCTCATCTACCCCCACTTCCCCATGTGCCCCCCTTCCATCAGCCACCACCTTCCCCAACACAAATCTAGAAGGGAGGGGGCCACTGATGAAGAGACTGAAAAGGTTTCCTCAGTTAGATTTAAGGCAACAAGTCAGAGCTGCAAGGAGTCCTTTATCCACCAGGGAAGCCTCCCACTGCTCCATAGCTGGGCCGAGCAGGGATCCTGGGGGCCAGCTTTCTGAAGGCTGCCATTGATTTGTCACTGATGATAAGTGAGGCCAGGGTCGTTCCCACCATCGCCTGCAGAGGGGACGACTCCCACAACGCCCAGCAGGGGAGAGGGATGGCGAATGAGGAAGCATAGAACCCAATGGTCAAAAAGCCCAGAATGGCTCTTTTTCTCTAACAAGCAGCAATAAAAAGGAGCAACCGTGCTGAGATCGAGGCAGGGGAGGAGAGGCAACAGTGCATGGGGGCAGTGCAGTCACTCATCAGTGGGCAACACTTCCCCAGGCAAGAAAGAGCAGGGGGAATTTCTTCAGCCTTAGTCTCCAAAGGGCCTCACAGCGCCAACTCAGTCAAACAATATTCCTTCAAAAACTCTCAGCCGCTCCTTTGCCAATAGCTTTTAAACCTGCTCTATTTACATAGAGACACTCTTCTCTCAAGGATATGCTGCTGGGAACCCGTTCTTCTGCTTTTTGGGAGGGTAAATCTTTTCTCACAGTACTAAATAAATGAGAGAGGCTAATGAAGCACCATGTCTAAAAGGTGAATTCCCAAAGCAACAGGAGTTCTTAAAGGAGCACCAGAGCTCCCCCAGGGAACATACAAATAGAGCAGCAGCTGCCTGGGCAAGACCAGATGCAGATGGGTGAACTGAAAGGAAGACAAAAGGTAGAGGGGGAGGAAGACTGAAAGGAAAAAAAAAAAAAAAAAACAGCAAAAGAATTAACGATCCCTGGCCTTTCTGATGTAACTACTTAGGAAAGACCATCAGAACTGGTTCAACTTGCATTATAAAATGTCTCTCTTTTGCTCTGAGACACTGAGGATGTTCAGGAATAAACAGGACATCTTCCCTTCCCTCTGCCAAAGCCCTCAGCTGGCTTCTGCCCTGGCCAGGCTGAGGCGCACAGGCCTAGTAACACGGTCTAAAGAACAAGAAACACACATGTCCTGAGGGAAATGAGAGTCACGCCTGCAGCTTCCTTCCAGTTCAATCAGACCAGACCCAGCAATGAGGAGGATCTCATCTGGCAATATATTACCTCAGGACAGTTGCGCACAGCTACTAAAGCACAAGTTTATTACCCAGCATGCTAAAATAAATGGAAGTTGCCAGGCTGCAAACTGTGACACTCAGCAATATTTTACCTCTTATTCAGCCACTCAGAGGAACAGGATGGATCACTAGGAGTAGTAATTATTTCAGATATTCTAGTTAAAATTTCTTGCTATACAAGAGAGCATAGCCTCCATGGACCCTCCTTAAGGTGTGGATGAGCACAATATCAGAACCTTAAGAGATAAAATCCAGTCCAAAAACTTCATGACTTTAAACATTAAAAAAAAAAACCCACATCAAAACCAAAAACAAACAAACAAAAAAACCCAACAAAAATATCCAAAACAAAACAAAAAAACCCCAACAAGAACAAAAAAAACCAAACACAAAAATAACCAAAAAACAAACCACCCCATCCCAAACCTCATTCATATTTGGGAAATAGCCAGCAGCCAGTTAGCTCAAAACACAGGTTTAACATGCTTCTCACCAGAAATATCACTCCTCAACCAAGCAGCCACATCCTAAACCAACCAAAACTTTTGAGCAGTCCTAAAGTGCAGCCCAATTAAAGCACATTCAAGACCTCTGCCTCCAAACGACAGAGGAATAAACATCTCCTGAGTTTGATGGACTAACCACCTGGACCTTTGTCACTACTTTGGAACCTGGAAATGGGCTTATGTCCAGCAAGACTCCAACTTGCACACCTGAATAATCCCAATAGCTACATGAGAAACAGGATTAACAAAGCCAGTTTCAGATGGGTTCAACTCTAATAGCCAATTTTGGTGCATCTGTTGCCAAATGGAGGGAGGGGATTCCTTCATGTCTAACAAAATGCAAACCCATGAGGAAACTTCACCCACAGCCAAGTTGCTTCTGTGGTCCTTTCCCTTTATTGTGCTGCCTGTTTTCATGAAACTTTTGTTCTCTGGAACTAGTTTTTTTGGGTGAGAAGATATGCACACATATTGAAATAACCACTGCTTCCATACAAATGCAGGCTGAAGATGCCTGTGGATTATTCTCATGGGAAGAGTCTGTATTAACAATATTATTAAGAACTGCTTCTGATATTACTTCCTGGACCAAGTTCCAGGATCTGAAGTGCATATTTAAATAAAACATAGATTCCTCACAAAGCTCAGAAAACATTTAAGTAGACACATCATTCAGCCCTGGAAGAAGAATTTTTTATACTTAAAAAGCTTTTTAAACTCTTCTGCCTTCTACATGCAAGCATACTGCCTTTTGCTAGAACCACGATCTCAGAGCCAAAAACCATGGACAGACAGTGTGGTGTCTCCTGTCTTACAGATGCATTTACCACGATGACTCAAGAGCAATTTTACTTCTGTTATTCCACTGTACTTTGGGGAGTAGGGTACAACAGACAAATCAAGTTGAATCAAGCTTTTGAGCCAATTTGTGGGCACTGCAAGACGTGATGTTATTCAGCCAAATATAGAGCACTTCCTCTGATCAAAGAATGACCCAAGCCCATCAGTGCTATAAATGCTACCTAAAATGACTGGATAGCACTAAAGAAACAACAGAACCCAGGGATAATTGTTTAGTTACTTGTACTCATGGCAGAATTTTATCTCTAATCATTACGATCTACCTTGAGAAGTTTCTGGGAGGTTTTTTTTTCAGTTGGACAGAGAATTTTCTCTCTTTCTACTTCTAAGTGGAAAAGTTATATAGTAATGCTTTTCAATGGTTGTGCAGTAAAATTACTATTTTTCAGTAAGAAAAAAAAAAAAAAGAAGAAATATTTCTGTGGTGGGGAAAAAGGCCTTACTGTGCCATTTGTATCCTGACTAAACTTGCTAAATTTTTCTTGTACCTTACACTGTCATTCCCAAACACTGTAAGAACGTAATATTTACTCCTATGGATCATTCTCTCAGTAAGAACATCTGGTACATTTAGACCTTCAGCCAAAAAGCCTTGTTGAGTTAAGATCAGATCAACTGAAGTCACAGTATGCCACTAAGCTACATACCGTCATGGTCACGATAGCACCCTCTCAACTTCAGAGGCTGACTCAGTTAGATTTCCCATTTTCTGATCATTTATTCTGAGACTGAACGTAGGCCATTAAGTCCAGGCTCTGAGAAGTCTGCCTAGAGTTTCACTACCCTCCCTTCATTTTTTATTGTACACTATCAATGCGCAATTACAAATAGCAACAGCATTCTGGAAATCGTTCCCATGTCCCTTCTTGTAACTGCACAAACACTTGGCAAACAAATACATACAAGGTGATTTAGGTATCTAGTCCTCAGAAGAGCATGACTGTTTTCCATGGGGAAACGATAATCTTCTGCCTTTCATGCTATAATCTAGTCTCTTGATTTCTTTGCCAGATATCCTTCCAAAACAAACCTTCTTCTGTGCACAATAAGAAAAGGACAGGAAGCAGTCTTGATGTTGACTATATATAAGTGATAACACATCTCTCAGGTCCTCCAGAAACACAGTAACATTTGCTCAAAACAGGAAAGAAGATTCAAGATGGTGGTTTCATACTCATCAGTAGCATTACCCTACAATGCTCCCAGCCTTTCTTCCCCTATTCCCAGTCTCATGACCCTCCTAAGCTTTGTGCAGCCTGGTATAAAATGGAGGAGCAAAAGTGGTCCAGTGAGTGACAAGCTTCAAGATGCAGACTTGAAGGATCTTCCAACTCCTCCTCACTCAGCCCAGCCTGAGTACTTCTTTTGCTTCACTGCTTCCAGAACCATGGCCTCAGAGCCAAACTGACTGAAGTAGTTGGGGTCATTTCCTGTTTAAGGCTCTACAGATGTATTTACTACAGTGTCTCACAAGTTATTTTTTTCTTACAGTCTGTTTACCAAGTGTTCAGACATTTAGATGTAGGATAGGCATGTTACTCTACTGAAAATTTTTACAAAAAGGAATAAACACAGTGAATTAGATCATTTTAGACTGAAGTACAATAAACGCTTAAAAATGTAACATTCTAATCTGGGAAAAAGCCACTGACTTCACTGTGCAGATAAAAGCCAGTTCTTAAGCAACCAGTCATCATGGTACAGTCCTTCACCCTCGTAAGAAAAAAGTCTGTAGGCTCCAAAATTAAGATGCCAACTATCCTCAGAGAAGACAAAAAAAAACCAAAACAAAACACAAAAGACCTAGCCATTAGCACACCTGGCCCTACAATCATAGGTAATCTTTATGTCACAGCCTGAAAAGATGACACTCCCAAGTAAAGTTCTGTACAGCTGATTATGGTGAAAAACACTCCAGCTATCAGGTAAATACAGCCACTGGAGCCAATTATGTATTTACAGAATTCTATCCAGTAATCTAGTTTGCTACTACAAAGCAGCAAAAAGGAACATTCAATAATTACTATTTAAAGCTGGCCACAGCTAAACTATCCCAAGTCAGGAATCCAGGGTTTAATACTTGGATTCCTAACCAAGTCCAAGTTACGCTTCTGTTCTCAAATTTCTTGACTTTTGTGATTACATGATTAAATACCCATTTGTGTTCCATCCTAAGAGCTAGTACAGTTGGGACAGGGGAAAATGTGGAAGAGTCATGAAGACAAAACACATCTTTGCAAGCTTGGTTTAAATTATGATGCCACTCATTAGACTACTGACAACCATTTATTGAATACGCTGGCAGATAATAGGAACATGCACTATCTAGGACAAAAAGAGCAACTAAATGCTCTCAGAAGGACATTACACCTGAGAAGAATTTTCACTCTCCCAGTACCAGACCTCAGACACAACAAACGTGACTAACTGTCATAATGTTGCATGCAGTGTGTATCAGAGGGGGTAAAAGAACCGAGAAAGTCAGCTTCAACAGAAAGGTATTTCAGAGATGGAGAAGAGAGGACAAGAAGCATGAACATACAGACTGAAAGGCAGAGCATAAGTGGAGCTTCTATTTACTTTATTAATCAGTATTTCATTGTGGGTTTTTTTTACTGGATACATCTGTCAATTTATTAAATATAAAAACTATTAATTCTTCAGAGTAGGGGTTGTCCTTATCGTACAGACATGCTGCATGTAACACCATGAAGCTCTGATTTCCAAGAGAGTGAATCTTTATGTGATCCAATTGACAATTCATGTGTAAGATTCAGCCTATGTACATCTTCCCCTTCAGCCTGCCACATATTCATTCAGGGAGAAGAGGAATGGCTGTTCAGGCAGCTTATGTCTTCCCACCATTAGCTCTGTCTTCCTTTGACTAACCAGACACTTAGCATCAGAGCACTGCCATTTCTACATCAACTCAGAAGGAGAGTGGGATTGTGCCTCCTTTTGTGTGCATGCCCACGACAGGCTTTTCAAACCACAGTATCACACTGCATCAGCAAAGAGTGGTGGGGAGAGCAAGCAAAACTCTGATTCAGATTCTGCAAATAAGGGTCAAAAAGCAATCCTCTACTAGACATCAGTCATTTAAAAGGCAAGATTAAGGAAGAAAAATCAAGGCACTAAAAAGGGGATAAAGCTTTTCATATTTGGATTGACCATTTCTCTGGCAACAACTCACAACACAAGTGTGTGGTAGGCCAACTAAAACAAGATAGTAGGTCTCTGCTTCCAACCTTAATGAATAGAAGTTTCCACCACAACAGGCATCACCAATTAATGTACTGCACCAGTCTCAACATCTTTAAGTTGATCTTTCACCACACCTGGACACTCATACAGCACTAAGACTGTCGTACAACTACAATACAATTAAGAGGCCTATGCTTACATGAGCCACAGAAATTGAATCTTAAACTTGAATCCTCACCTTCCTTTGTTTCTAAAGAAAGTTTTCCAAATTACTGTTAAAGCAAAGCAAAGAAGCAGCAAGTCAGTGCCAAAAAAATGGTTGGTCTTGTCTCCCTCCACCCCTCCATCAGGTCTATAATGATGAGCTCACTGAAGAGCAATTCACTTCTGCTTGCCAATACCACACAACCTGTGGTTTCACCATTTTGCAGGCCAGTTCTGTGATCAGATCAACAAGCTGAACTGATTCATCCAGCAGACATTCACACAGACCTATCAAAGGGACAAGGGGGTGAGACAGTTCTTGTGGGGCAACCCACAGTTGCACTAGACTAGGCATAACAAGAAACCACACCCCTGGGCTAAGCAAGCCTGGCAGCTAGAGGCCAAGCCACATACACTGCGGGCGGAGGAGAACAATCCTCAGCAGTGACAACATCCTAGCATCCCCACCAAAAACATCTCTCTCAGAGATATCAAGTTTACTGAAATTTCTGAAAGGAAAAGGCAGCAGGAACAAAAATCTCTCCAATTGTGATATTCCAAAATGTGGCCTTTATACTACCCTAAAACTGTATTTTGAAAACAACAGCAAGACTATACTAAACCCTACTTTGAATCAGTAATATGCCCTTGTAAGTCCTTTGGAGTTGCATTCCTAATGCCACCTGAAACAACTGACTGTGTCCCAGGCAAGCCATCTCTTCACTGTCCAGCCCATTGTTTAATCGTTCTAAGCCATGTGTATAATTTACAAAATTTAAACAGGAGGAAAGGACTAAATTGATAGAGACGAAGGAACAGAGAATAGGAAAAATGCAATTCATGATCCATAAGTCATCTCTTCTAGTGTCCTTGCAAGAGACCTGGATCTGCAGGAAGGCAAGTGGGTGATAATTAGGGACAGTTGGAACACTGTTTATTTCCTACTAGCAAGACAGCAGTTCAGGCCTCCAAGGATAAATCAAATTTCTTAACCAGATGGAAGACATTTCATTTTCAAACATCATCCATACGACAATGGACCACAGAAAGAAAGGAACCAATTCACGAGAGCAACAAGAAAACAAAATTACTAGAGATTTTAGAGAGGAGTTCTCATCAAAATTTGCACTTACAATGAGCCTCATGTTACATCAGAACTTGCACCACATCCCACCACAGTCAATTCAAAGACACTTTTATTGGCAAAACAAGCTCTGCAAGTGTTACCCACATGTAAAAGACAGCACACTTGAGTTTCTCCCAGAAGTGGATTCAACATATTAAGTGCCTGCCTCCACAGAGTTTATAACAGAGGGATATGTGGTATGGAGTCCAATGATAGAAATGAAAATGTTCCAAGGAATGTAATTTTATTTCTAGTAAGACAAGTGTTTCCTTACTCTAATATATTTTATATTTTACTCATAGGATTACAAGATTTTCTTCTCAGTCTCTCTTTTTACTTCTCATTCCCAGATATTTATTGTTTGATTTATGGTATTCTCCCTGTATCCAACTTGCAATCCAAGTTGCACATGCCAGTTCAGTATTTGGTAAGAGTCTGACTCAATTTTGCACATTTCATTTGGTACTATCTGCCAGCATAATAACTTTGCACAATAACTTGTGGCAGCCTAGTTGGCTAGAAGGTTCACACTTTTTTTTTTTACAGAAACTAGCATTCTGGTTTAGATTCTGACTAGTTTCTCAGGTGAATTTTAGATTAAGTTATTTGTTTCATTAGCCTCAAAAGGAGCGTCAAACCCCAGAAACAATGTTTTCATAGGAATGGACAGTGTTTCATTTGGTTTCACTCTATGATTCTCTAGGTGGAGACAAGTTTTGTGGCTTTGGATAAGATTGCATAAAAAGACTTGGTTTTGGTCCTGCTAAGATCAGCAAGGAAAATCCTTCCAGTCCTATTCTGTAGCAATCATTACAAAGATTTCACAGGTTTAGTAATATCATGCCTTTGCATATCTGAAAATAAAAAAGTTAACTTCCCTTTGGTTACAATGGAAGAACATACAGAGCTCATTCTTGTGGGAATCAAATGTTTAATTTGTTATTGATTAGTACAGGAGGAAAATCTCAGCATTGTATTCAGTTGTCATAGTTTGAGTAGTTGAAACATTGTCTTACTGTGCTGGGCCACTACGCAGACAATACAGCCATAGAGAGCCTCAGGAATGCAAGGATCCCTGAGGCAGATTAGTGTGGGGCTGTAGAGGGACTGCGCTGCCTGCTCACCTTAGCTCAGTCCCATCCTACAACAGATAATATTCTCCTGATGGAGTTACTGTCATTTTCCTCCTGTGAGCCATTCCCCTTCTGCTTGTCTCAAAAGGGCAGAGAGCCATAAAACACATACCTTAAAGACTTTGGTATGCAGCCTGCAAGGTCAAAAAAGCTGGCTCCTTAGGCATACCTGGTCTTTTGTGGTATAACTCTGATGGCCCTCTTTCCTCACAACACTTCAACAGCCAGTTTTAGCATTACCACCACATCCAAGATTTCGACACACAGGATGCAAAGCATGTTGTTATTATATTGTTCAAGAAAAAGGCCAAAAGAAACACAGATAACACTCAATGCCTTTCCCAGATTAACCTGCAGGACCAATGCACTGCAAATGTAGGTGTTTTGGCAGCTGTCCCAGTCACTTAGTCGGAAGCCCGAGCTCAGAGGCTGTTTCGCCTGCGCGCGTAAGTCAAGATGTACATACCAAAGATGTCATCTCTGCCTTACTCCCTTCCTTGCTCAAAGGCTTCTGTCTGAGCACTATTTATTTTTATCCTACAACTGATGGATTGTACACAGGTTTAATTTGCCCTGTATCTCCCATTAATTCTATATTGTAACTGTGTTAGATATCACCTCATGTACCTCATGTAAGCTAAATAGGGGGTTTTGCCAAACATTTAAAGTAGGCAAGTGTCTGCCACCCCTCTTCCTTGTCAGTCTGTTCTTAAACATCTGCAGCACAAAAACTGCTCAGGAGTCATTTCTCAAAGAGTAATCATCTGAGTTTCTCTTACTCCTCCAGCACACATACCATCATCAAGTTTGCTCCTCCAGCACAACCAACCAAGAAAAAGTTACTATAGATAACACAGGGATTAACCCATTTTTTTTGAGACATTCCTTTCCAGCTTAAAAGTTTGCTCCCAGACTTCTAAAGACTTGCGGGTCAAGAACTAACCATAACAAGGCAAGAAAGGAAGGACCAAAAAAAGCCCCATCACTTTCCAGGGAAAACTGACTGGAAAACTTAACCTAAGTAATTGGCTTATTTTGTTCTAGTCTGAACCTTGCACTAAAAGCAACAGAAGATTATAGCTCCTCATCTTCCAGTTCACAGAAGGCAGGGCACAAGCAAGAGATATCTCAGAGAAACAACAGGCTTCTCCTGTTAGTGAATAAACTGTTTCAAGCCAAAGAAGTTTGTAGAGGAAGGCTGCCGAAGTCAGGGATCATCAGCGTTGTTCTTCCTTGAGTATTGGTAGCACAGAAATTACTCAACTGCCAAAGATGCAAAGATGACAATTTGCCCTTCTAGGGATGTTGAGGCACAAGCAGGTGACCCAGCTGCTTCACAGATAAAAGAACATTGTGTCTGGAAAAAAACCTAACAAAACAAACAACAAAACTCCCAAAACCAACAACTAATGCCGAAAAGGCCTAAAGGTCTTCTGTTGGTTAAGGTAATGCTGACTGCGGGTCTGGATTCTTCCTTACACTCAAAAATGCAGCAAACGAAGGCCTACAGACAGTATTGATTCATGAGCAGTGACAGTTCAAACTGGAACACATGACGTTACCACCCTTGTGGCAGAGATATGAACAGCTGATTCCTGCGTGGTTGAGTCAACACCCTCTTGCAGCTGCCATTCACTGGATCAGGGAAGAAGTCAGATCCACAGGCAGCATTCCCTAAGATAGCAAAGGGCCACAACCACACCAACCAGACAAAGCAGTCCTTCCCTGTTTCCACATCAATGCCCAAGAAAAATCCCTTCACCATTTCAACTCTGCACGGATACAGCCCTCAGCTCAGCCTGCGTTTTACCTATATTAAATTTAGATCTGTTTGCAGGGGCAATAACTACTGCTCTCGTCAGGAGACCTGATCTAGTCTCCCACCTACTCCCACAGCAAGCTTTCTACGACTTAGACACTGAATACTTCTATTTGAGATCCATGATAGAAATGCAGATAGCCCTCCAGCAGTCCTAGTTACCAGTGGCTATTCTCTCCTGTTTCTTGGCTAGTAAAGCTTCCAGAATGGCAGCCTCCAATCTATCCCCTCTTTCTCATGCCACAAACTCTCCAGTTTTCTCTCACAGGCAGGTTTTATTATGTTTTTCCTCATGCTAATAGGTACTGTGCTGATCAAGGCCCTTTTATAAAGGCAGCACAAATCAGTGGCATGTCCTCCAGTCACAAGAAACTCAGCTCAGGCTTTTCAGGAGTAGCAGGCTTCAAAAACCACAATGAGAAGAATACAATCTCTGAGGCCTCAAAAACATCATTTTCTTAAATTTGTCAAGTTTGAAGAAGTGGCAAAGTCTGAATAACAAAGGAAGGACATCAGTAAAGCCGGTTTCCTCTTAACAAATGCAATTTTAATTCAGAGAATTATCCCACCTCTGGGTTCATCCTCAGAAGCTCAGAACAGAAGCAGGAAATTATAACACTGAGATTTCTCTTTATTTTCCCCCTGCCCTCAGAATTGCAAAGAAAGGATTTGACTATTCAGCAATTATGGAAATTCAGAACTAAAATTGGGTGGGAGCACAAAAAAAAAAAATGAAGGCGTGTCTTGATCTTATTCTAATCCTAGATCCCACGAGACAGTTCTGCTACAGTGAATGGCTGCACCTTAAGCAAGAACCTCTCCCAGACACTACCAGCTGTCACCAAGTCAAATGAACTGACAGAGCTGGAGATTCAGGCTAAAGGAGCAGAGTGTGTATTTCCCTCTAACCATGCATAGTCACACAATGCTTCCTATGAGCCTTTCAGAGAAGGAGGCCGAGAACACCATGTGTCTATGTTTTAACAGTTCACACTAGTGACTCACTGTTTCACATAGCGATTCTCAATGGAGAGAAGGAAGAGAAGTAGGCTCCTTTTCCAGGAAAATGCCATTTTCTGCCACCAGATAGAAAATGCTTCTATATCCAAACTCCTTATCAGACCCAAAGTAATCTCCTATTCTCACTTTATGTCTGTGTTCAGAAAATCATCTCCAACCTCTTAGCTTCTCTCTTCAATTCTGCCCTCCCATTTCATATGCTTTTTCAGATCATACTGATCTCCAAAATATCTTCCTGAACATCCCACTCAGAAATCCTTCCGGCTTTAAGTGCTCCCAAGGTTGACAGGTACCACATTCCACAACTGCAGATAGCTCCACTACCACCTGTATCTCTTGGACTCACCATCTCAATGTTATGCTAGCATCACCCTCCCTTTTCCACCTCTGCCCTTATTGCTAAGCTCCTGATATTTCATAAAATCACCGCATTAGGTCAGGGGCTCTTCTGTGGGTCCCTAACAAGGTAAGTCTTTCCCTGCCTCAGCAGATAAATTCTACTCAACGCTCATCTTCACTTTCAAAATTTCTATCTTTTATGCTACCTAATTAACAACTCTTTCTGCCATCAGATCCTATATAATTACTCCCTTTGGATTTCCTTACATGAGTCTTCTGTTCCTTTGCCAGTTCAAGACCTTGGCTCTCATTTCCAAAATGCCTATCTTCACTGTTAATATCTGTATTCCTGTATACCTTCATGGTTTACACTACTCTTGCATCTGCTTCCTCATCCTTATTTACACAGTTACCAGTTTTCAGCAGTCTTTGATGCCAACTCCTACCCAAAATCACTCTCTATCCCTGTTCTAAGAAGTGATTTGAATGAAAAACTTTAGAAGCTTTTCCCATTAAACCAAAGCTAAAAGAAATTTAATTAGAAAGCTATGCTATTTTAATATTGATCTTATCTATCCCAATAGAATTATCACATCCCTGATCCTTATCAGATGTCAGATGTGCAATTTAGACTATAAATCCTTTGGGGCAAATGTAGCCTCTTCCTCCACGTAACACAGAGCCCAGCACTTAAGACCAACCCTTAAGGTAAGAAAAACATCTCAGAAAGTCAAAGAACTTGATTTTGCCAAGAGCGGCACCACTCCATAGACTGTGACTTGGAAATGACCAGAGAAGTTAAAAGTCCTCATTCTTTGAAACTTCAAAATGCAGGAATAGGGTTCCCCTCAAGAGAAAAATGTCTGACCATGTCTGAGGAGAGGAGCTGGGTACAGAATGCACTGAAAAAGTTTTTCCATGGTATCTCTAGCCCCTTCCTGACTCAAGTCTACAAAGCCATCACTTATCCACTTCAAAACAGCAGGAGAGTTACTTCTTTTTTCCTTCTCTCTCCAGAAGGAGCACAGCAGAAATAAACCTCCAGTGATAAATTATGCACCACTTTTGTGTGGCTGCCTCTTGGCCAGATGGGAAATTTTTCTCCCAAAGCCTTTTGTTTCCAGCTTTGATCCCAGTGTTGGATCCGCTCTGTTCAGCTTTCCCTCAGCATGGAGGTGAAGGGAGAGCTGACACAGGCCAAGTTCAGGCTTACTGCAAGTCACAGTCAGATCTTCCATTAGCCTTCTCCCCTCCCCCTTTCCAACTGGAACTCTCCTTGAGTTTGAAAAGATCCTATTAAACATTTTCCAGAGGGCCTTACAGAGGATACATTATTTTGATGGATGCTGGGACTAAAGGAGGAGGATTTCTAAGTACAGTGAAATAATGGAGTTTGTTCTAATGGGTTTAAGAGATGCCCGGGGGCACCAAGTAAGTTCCTTCTCTGCAAATCAAAAACACAGAAGACCAGAAAATGGAGCCGAACAACTAAACGCCAGGAAGCAGGGAAATCGGGCTCTATTTAACTGCTGCTCTTGGTTACAGCCAACTTCAGGCTGCTTGGAAAAACAGCACACACACACATCACTGGCACAAACTTAACAGGAGAAAACAAAGAGACAACAGGGGTCAAACTGGGGGTGGCAATAGGAGAAGGATGCAAGGCTGGGTCCCCACCCCCTACCAGAGAGTCGGATCAATTATCCTTGAATACTAACAAGATTTCTGATTAAAGAACTGCTGCTATGCAATAGAAGCAGAAAGCTCCAGCAGCTGGGAGGGGCTGTCAGGCAGTAACAAAGAGACACAGAAGACTATGCCCTACTAGGGCATACGGAGGAAGTCACTATGCTGGTAGCCAGGAGAGGGGTCTCCCCTGCCTGAAGTCATGATAACATCTCACTGCTGGTAAACTTAACTTCAAGAGTAAAACTTCACCTTATAGACATGATAGAATATAGAGTCTGTTTTCAGGTAAGTATGTTCTCTACTGGAAGCTTTGCTGGATGACAGTTCTTTACACAACCTCATCAATTATAGTATAGGAAAGTGAATTCTATTCTAACCCATCCAGGGGAAAAATCTAGTTCTTTTTACTTCTGAGTATTGCAACACCAGAAAGTTGCAATCAACATACAACAACTTGAGAAACAAGAGTCTGCACTGTCTTCGGTCATACACTTTTTGACAAAACCACAATTGACAGTACAAGCATTGAATACGCATGTACATTACTGTCTGTTAATCTTAATGGTCTGTGACCTGCTGACTGCTGCCTAATACCAGAAGAACCTAATCACCTAAGAACATCATGACAGACAAAGCTTCTGTTACTACTTTTCACAACCTGCAGGTGTACTAATATGAATCACTTTAATATAAGCACGTATCTCATAACAGCAGAATTGGGCTCACAACTGTTCAATCCCCTTTTTTGTTCTTCTTCTATTTTAAATAACAAAGATCCTTGATATGAGGAGTTTCAGTCATTCACAATTTAGCAATGCAAAAGTCGACAAATACCAGCTCCGTTTGATGCTCATCCAGTCTTTATGAAAACTTATTTTCCTGTCTTTACACAGTGAGTCTCCTTTCATCTAGGCTCAGAGCAGCCGAGGAGATATTCAAGAAGCATTACAGCACGCAGTCTTCACCCAGTAGAGAGAATAAAATCCCATAAAAGAGCAATACCTAACATAACAGCCATGGCAAAGAACCACTGGCACTAGAGACACAAAAGCAAGAGTCTAACCATCAAGGACATCAGACTCATGGAGGGCAACTACAATTAGTGTTTTCTGTCATTCATGTGAAACACAGACAGCCACTAAATACAGTATGCCAGTCAATGGAGTGGGCTTGTTGCATGCCAGAGCTCCAGCTCTGGATGTTTTATCAGGCAAAGCCAGACATCTTAAAAGATGTTCAATTTAAGTGTACATATATATATATCATCTTATTATGTAAACCCCTTCAAGATAACACCACAAATAGCTAAGATGGAAATTACAGAGGACTGGAGAAATTAAATATCCACTTCTCTTGTACATTTCTACTAACAACATATTACTTATCAATTCACCTTTCCAACACAGGGTCAGTAAAATTTCTGTGGTTTTATGAAGCTTTTGATCATTAGCAAGAGAAATAGAAGTGTTATTAAAAAGAGAAATAGCCATAAGTCACAGGCAGCAAACGAATACAATGAAGGTGTAGGACATACTTTACAAACCTATTTTTAAAACCTTGCCTCTTTTTTAAGATAATATCTCTTTATCAGCTTTTATAAGTGTTATGAAGCATATATTCTATTGTGTTCAACGGTAAGTTGCATTCTACAGCAAATGGAGTTGGCCTTGGGCAAGACAATTTCTACTTCACTTCCCACATTTACAAAACAAGGATAATATTTGCCTGTTTCACAAGAGTGCAGGAAGATTCAAGAGCACTATCACACTACAGATCATTCTCACAGAATTAATGTTATAACGATTTTTTAAAGTTAATTTCACCAATCTGGAGAACTAGATTTTTAGGAGTAAAACCAAAATACTAATCACTTTAATTGCTTTTTCTAGTTAGCATAAAGCATGTACTGCCTTCTGGTTTGAACTACAAACAACTGTTTATAACCAATTAGTTTTTCTTCTGTAGAGAACACAGAGAAACAGATCCAACTTCTCTGAAATCCCATTTTGTGGCCCACAGGAATAGAATATCCCTCTCCAAGGTTCACATGACACCCTGGAAATGCAAGTACTTTATGTAACTAAGCACCTATTAATTTGCTTGCTGCATACACCCACACTCCCAAGATACAAGACAGGATTCTCTATTGCAGAAAACAGAGTTAAAGCACAAAACTGAAAGCTTTTGGAAATAGAATATAAAAGAAACTGCTTACATACACTACTAACTTCATACTGGAAAATTGATGCTATATGCTTTTCCACCATGTTTTAGCAAAAAACCTCCGAAAGACAAAGAAAACCCAACACACAAAAAAACCCAAACAAACAAAAGAACCCCAAAACCCACCAAAATAAAGCAAAACAAAACCCCCACTATGTGTCAGCATTCTACAGCATCTTATTCATTTTGAAAGTCTAAGGATGTTATTCAGTGCCATCACCACTTCAAAAAAAAGAAACAGGCTAATTCAGGCTGATCATGAGTATCATCCAACCTGACCATCAGTAAACCCTGGCCCTCTCAGCACACCCAGGAAGTAGAACATTATCAGCTCCAAGATGACAATAAGAAAATGGGTGTTTTGCACTTGGTTGAGAGTTGAAGAACCACCAGCAATGGCAAGCACACATAATTGAGATTGAGATTCCCACAGTAAACTGCACTTCTACAGAGGTATTGCTTTCAGGTTTGTGCCTTTAAAATGTAGTCAACATGTTTGGGAAGTGAAGCTCTGATACTAGCCATTTATTCTTGTAGCAGAGCTCCAAGAGCCAGAACAGCAAATGCATTACCTAGGCAGGTTCTGTGACATCCCATATTTCTACTAACAGAGACCATCTAAGTATGAGGTCCTTCTTCACACCATCTATTAGCAGTGCATGCCATTAGTGTTAAATTCTCCCTATATACCCGTTTACATCTGTAATGCACTCTTGCGAGATACTTGCAGACCTCTTCTGATGGTTTTGCAGGAGGGGGTTGACACAGACTTCTCCAGTTTAACTGCCGCAATCCACTACATGAGAGCCAAAGGTCAGTCTTGCAGACTTGTTTGCTTTACCTACTCCAGTACTGAGGCAGAGTAGTAAATGACCAAGTACTTCTAAAAATTTACCTGTTTGACACTGTAAGTTCTGCGGCTGTGGATGCCTAATGACAGTTAAGTTGTACACTATCCCTGGAGGTACTTCTAAAGGACAGTGTTGAAAAATTTCTAGCTAAGGGAAAGAACACTGATTACAAATTTTGGCATTTTCCCTGCCACCTCCTCATGTTTTTCCTTGCTTCGAACAGGAAAAAGATTGCTCAGGAATTGTGTCGTTATTGCAAAAAACCTCTTTCCATGAAGGAAAGAGGATATTTACTTCTGGAAGTAGTCGGCACATCCAGTCATAAACTCAGATTTATTTGACAAGAGGATACACCAAAGTGCACTGATGGGAAAACTACTTGAAAGAGAGAGAAACTGCCATAAAAAAAAGGCATCCTAGAGACATCAAGGCACAACCAACTACTAGCAAACCTGCATTTTACAATCAGACATCCCCCACATGGCTGTTAACAGCCCAGACACATTAACTAGGAGCACCTGGGTAACAGCCAAAATAAAATACATCCAGATCTGCACCTACACTAAGATCTATGGTTTAGATCTTTCTCACTCCTAGACGGCAGCTAACTATCTGTGTGGCATTTGGGAAATTAAGAGCACTTCTGACTTCTAAAAAGCAGACTTTCTGATACAGAGAACTACAGCCCTCTCTAGTCAGTCTTTCCAAGCTGGCTGAGCACTTTCTTCAAAGCTGCCTGCAATTAGGTTTCTTATTAGAAGAGAAATAATATTACTTGAAACCCAAACTCCCTATGATTGTGCCCCAGGGGCAATACTTGTAGAATGATGGAGGTCAGCAGCACTACTGCAAATGCTTCCTGTAATTTCAGAGTAGCATACGACAAAACGAATGGGTGAAATTATACAGCAGCTGCCAAAAGAGTGAAGGGAGAGAAACGAGGTACGTATCTCCTCTCCACACCCCTCCCCCAAAAGTCTTCTAACTTTTTATAAACAATTCCGTGAACAGTTTAGATGGTTTCTTCTCCACCGGGGACACTTGTAAAATAAAGCACCACTTTACAAGGCGAAGAAACAGCAGATGCTTTTCAGCTGATAGAGCAACCACAAAGATAAAAGTTTTCGTGGGCGAGACTTCACGGAACTACCTCCCGGCTCGCTAAGAGCGCAACGAAGCCCCGCTCTCGCCCCTGTTTTTGGTACCGCTCCTGCCCCAGCCCCGCAGTGCCAGGGTGCTGCGGGAGGACTGCCCGTCGCGTCCGAGGCGCGGCAGGTAGCCCGGGGCTCCCCGGCGGGGCCGGGCTGTTCCTTTAAGGGGCCCGTCGCGGCGGGTGC
>VWZF01005392.1:92921-107509 GCA_013396755.1 Sclerurus mexicanus | reverse complement strand
CGGGGCCAGGGGCGCGCTCGCCGCTCCGCCCGGCCGAGGCCCGGCCCCCGAGGAGGAGCCCCGCCGGGGCAGTCCCCGCCCCGCTCCCCCCAGCGCCGAGGCACTTCGCAAACTTTCGGCGCGGCGGAGGCGGTGCGGGGGTGCGGCTCCGCTGCCAGGCACACACCTCCCCTCGCCACCCCCTAGGGCCGCCGCCCGCAACGGCGGTGAGACCCCCGGGCTCGCCCAGCGCCCCCGGAGCCGCTCCGCCCTTGCCGCGGGCGGGGAAGCCCTTCCTAAAGCGGCCCCGGTGCTCGAGACCGTCGGCGCCGGCTCTCCGTGTCCCAGTTCCCGCAGCGCCGCCCAGGAGCAGCGCTCCGGGAGCTCGGCTGCCCGCCGCAGCGCTGCCAGGTATCCTCCGGGCCCCGCGCGTTGCCACCGCTCCCAGGCTTGTGCCCGCTATCTCTACCCAAGACAAATCGCAGAGCCCTTCTCTCTCTCCCAAACCCGTTTGCCAAACATACTTCGAAAGGGAAACATTCGCGAGCTCTTTGCCCAGCATACATGTTGCTACCGAAGAGAAACGTATGATTTCCCCCTCCGTTCATGACCAGCATTCTCCTGTTTGGCGTTTACCTTATAGTCGCAGTGTCCGAAGATAGCTGATTATGTATGAATTTTGAATGCCCTAAAAAAAAGACCTAGGGTCGTTTCCTGTAGGAGTAGAAATTAACATTTGGACAAATGGCTTATGTGCCTTCTACTCTGTGCTGCATCAAAAAGCAGACAGGCTTTCACTGTACATCACCCTTAAAGCCAGTTTTATGATGCTCTTTTGCCTGATTTGACATTTTAATACATAAGGTTGACAATTGAAGAAGCTGTTGTTAAGTAATTAATCTCAGTTGATTTCAAAGTATTAGTTTGACCAGAAAGCTGACTCAGTCCAAACCACGGACCACAGGGGAAGATGGGAATTTTGTCAAATTGACACCAAAGGACCAGTGATAGGAACAGTCTTATTTAAAGCCTTCACACAGATGAATCCAGAGGAAGCTGCAATTAATCCCATCCTTTAAACAATCACAAGAGTAAGTAAACAGCACAGCATGTGACTGAGAGAACTCTGCAACTCCTATTAATTAATTGTAAAATGGTGAAGACAAGGGGTATTATTAAAAATGTCAATGTAAAATTAAAACACAAACTGAGTCTTGACAAATTGTACTTAATGTAAAGAAAAAATAATCCAACACAGCTTCACTGGGGAGGAGAACTCCCAACAGCAGAAACACCATAAGAAACAGTAAGCAGCAAGCCATATATAAATCTACATCACACAGCAACCAAAATTTAGAAAGTGCAGACTTTTGCCTTATTTGCAGAATCAGTGCATCAAGATAGGAATAGATCTACTTTACATAGCAAGAGTACAATAGCGCTTAGACTACAGCATCGAATTTTATGTATTTGATAGGCAAAATGTGCGAAGTTGCAGAAGAGCAATAACAAATATAGGTACTCAAGAGGGTCTGATTAAGGTGGAAAGACTACAAAAACCTCTTTGTTCTAACACTGACTTGGAAGCAGTGACAGACTGAGACACAGGAAGTATATGCAATTATTGTAAAGAAATAAACTCCAAGATATAAGAGTTTATGATTGAACAGAATAGTGGGTTAAAGTTTAGAGAGAAAACATTAAACCTCACACTGACTGGGGGCTGGCTGACTGTCTAGCATGCAAAACCCTTACTGCATCTCCCTAAAATATAGGGCATTTAAGTTTATATTGTCTACCAAGGCTAGATCACCAGCTAGTATATATCAGATGAGTCCTTCTGATTTCAGGTTCCCAGAAACTTGTAAGAAGTTTCGATGCCGAAGCACTGAACATGATAAAGCACAGACACAGGGCTCAGAACTTCCTAATAATTATGCACTTAGGTCATGGAACAGTCTTCCAACTGTTGAGATTAGTATTTTCCTGTGTTTAAAACAAAAGCCTCTTGAAAAATATTGTCCTAAATGCAAATAAATTCACTCCTTAGCTCTTCAGTTCTTCTCTCCCCAGGGAACAAATGTTTGTACCCATTTGTGCTTGTTAAAGTGTGTCTACCAGTCCTCTTCATCTTGCGCTGTATTTTGGCAAATCAGTTTCCTCTCTAAGATCAATTTCCCTAAATTATATCTCTGTCCCATCAATAATTTTGAAATCTCCTAATGAAATGTTAGAGAAGCATATAGTATTGTCTTCCAAAATAATCTCCTAAATAGGTTTCAGTTGAACAGATGAAAATTTATATTCTAAACCTCTCAATTACCAACCTGTTGATACAATACTATGATTGAAGATAGCCCTGATTCCATGTGGGATCTTTGAAGAGTAGTTGTGAAGTAGATTTATGCAGTGTAAAATGGACATGTATGATAAAAGTAGGAGGGTCCCTAACAATACTGGTAAAATTTAATCATATGTTTAGGTCTTGCCTCTTTCAGATCAAGTATCTTTTAGAAAGACAATGTAAATACCAGAATGCACTTAAACCCATGCACAAGACAGGTACTTGGTTCTACCCACACCTATGAGGGAGGAACATTATGAAGTAACCTGTAATAATTTATAGATCACTGGTAAGTGACATATAATGCAAGTATTGTAAAACAGATAAGAAATACGTAATTAAAATATAATTAACAATTGATTTACATGACAATGTGCCTAGGCAAAAAAAACACCACCAATCATTATAAATGGAACAGGAAGAAGACAATCCTAATATCCATTTTGGGATATAATTCCCGCCCCTCCAAAAAGAAACATTAAAGAAATAAACCAATCCAATGACAAATGCTATGAAATAATACTAAAAGTTTGCATCATTTTCAGAGGGATTTTAAATAGCAACCCTGCATCAGGAAAGAGACAACCAAGAACATGGTGTCACTGGAGAAAGAAGAAAGAAAGGAACCAGAATGAGGTAGGATTATTAGGGAAAATACACATTATCTATTTTGAAACTGCAAAGAGCTTAATAAGAGGTTTAAAGAAAGAAAAAGAAAAGAAAAATGGTCTTAGTCTTACCTATCAGTATTTTTCAAGCATTCAGATGAGCCATTCCTTGCAAAGATGCTTCTCCACACCTCAGGTTTCCTAGAAGAGAATGATTGAGCTGAATTGTTGTGTTCAGAAAGGTTTGGAGTGACTGTGTTTTAAAAATTCGAGATAGAATGAATTAATTTAATAGAATGAAAAACACACATGGAAAGTGGGCAAAATGCATTTGTACTAAATCAAGTTCCCTTTTTTAAGTCATGTAAAGCTCACTGGGTAAACAGAAGGCAACAGACATGACATATCTCACAGCTTTTGGCACCAACTCACAAGACGCTTTCTTAGAATGACATTTTAAATACAACTAGGGGAAGGTGTGCAAGCAACTGATAGAAGAAAACCACAGTGGTCATTAGTTGTGACTCATCATCAAAATGCAGAGGCACCTCAGAAAGACACATCTCAGGATATATCCTGTGCTCCGTTTTGTCTATTATGTTTACTGACAACTTAGATATGTTTGTAAAATCTATGCTATAGCAACTGACAACCTCAAAACAATGGCAAAGGGATGCAAACACTAGGAAGGATGAGATCAAACACCCCAGATCCTATTGATGAATTGGACAAGTTGTCCAAACACAAACAAGGAAAAAACAGTACTGAGAAATATATTATCCTTGGGAAACAGAATGAAACATGAATAAACTGTGTTGAATTCTAGACTAGACAGAAATAAGCAAAACCAGATCTTAGGGTTGTACAGATAATGAACAATATAAATCAACAGCGCAGTACCACTGCCAGAAATGTGTTTAATTCTGGAACATGTTAACAGGTGTATCATATGCAAGACAATTTGTTTGATTTCTTAAATTCCCACTGGAACAGAGTAGGTAAAGGTCTATGGCCTGAGCCGAAGGCCTGGCTCTGTTAGCATAACTTTTAGAACTTAGCATGAGTGTGACTTTGCAAAATGTAACCACTCACAAGCAGGGACCTACCCAGCTGAAAGAGTAAGACAAAACCTGGAGAGAAGTGCTTCAGCACATAGCAGTGGTAATCAGTAACTTTACAAGGGGACTGGTGGATGGGTGCTGGTATAGTCAGTTGAAATTATAAGACTGTTTGTAATGACCATGTAATAGTAGGTATATAGGAATGGGTAACTGAATCTATCATTAGATAAGACATCTACAGACTGAACTTTGTACTGACTCACGAAGAATGTATATGATAGATACATTTAGGCCTTTTTTGTTCAAGGGTATAAAACCCCCTCGAATTTTGACACATCAGACAGATACATGGAGGTGCTAACCCCTACGTGTGCCAGCACTGAATAAAGGTGTGCTTTACTATACAGTGTGTACTGTGTAGTCGATTTCTTTGAATCACCATGGTACTGAAGTCCCAAGTGGCATACTGTGTCTGGTCCTGGCTGAACACCTTAGAAACATGTGGAGGTTTGAGTTGGCTCCCTGCCAAAAGCCAACGGCAGCCACACAGCTTCCCCCCCACAGGAGAAAAGGGGGAAAAAAAAAAACAAAAGAGAATTGTAGTAAAAGTATATATATATTCACATATATTACAAATATATACAATCAAACACTATGAATCTACAGAATAAGAACCCCAAACAACTCCAAAAGGGAAAAGGGGGAAGGGAAAGGGAAATGGGACAAAAATGGGTAAGAACAAAGCAAAGGCAGATATACACACACTCGTAAACTCAGGGAAAAAGCTCAATAAGTAACTAATACAATAAAATCTCACCAAAAATAACTTCCCTTAAGAGAAGCAGTAGAGATCTCCACCTCCGGACGAGTGAGGCACCAGTGTCTCCGACAGGCCTCAGCTCACATAGATAAGAGCTAAGCCAGCACAGAGACCTGATGTCCTCCCCAGCACACGAAAGGAAGAGAGAGCGAGGGAGGCAACTCCCCAATCTTATATACCCCTGATTACGTGAAGGAATGGTGTGGAATACTTCCTTAGTTATAACCTGGTTACTAGGGAAGGCCCAGACCAAAACCAAGAAAACTAAACCACCACAAAACATAAACCTAGCTGAAGAGAAGCAAGAAAATAATAAAAACAAGAAGTTTATAAATCAAACCTTTTGAGAAAAAGCTGAAAGAATTAGGTATGCCTAGTCAAGAAAACAAAAGCTTCAAGCGAGATGCAGCTTTCCAACGCATACAAGCTCATTATAGAGATGTTGATCAGCTATCCTCTATGGCTCCAGTAGAAAGACATGAAAGAGTCAACTTGATTTGTGACAAGAAATGCTTAAAAGGTTTTGCTGATCAGCATTCCAGCTAAGGATTTTTCAACACTGGAGCAGACTGTCTAGGGGGACTGTGGTTTCTCTTCCACTGGATTTCTTTTAAGAACAAAGTTTGATAAGCATGCTGGTACTAGCCTTGATATACTTAGTCTTGATGCAGTGCAGGCTCCACTAGGTGATCTTTTGGAACCCCTCCCAAACCTGAGTTCCACAATGGATGTAATTCAGAAAATTCTAACTGGAAGGATTACAAACTCTGCACTCTGATTGATCTAATTCTGTATTACTAGTAAGCTCCACTAAATAAACAGAAAAGCCAGGAAAATAGTAAATTGTTCCCAACAGACCTCTAAGTTCAAAATAAAATCACAGGTTCCATGCTCTCAGACTATGAGATTTTCCAGTGGCCCTTTTAATTTCTGTAACTATTCCACCGGTACATTACTCACATCAGTTCCCTCTTCCATATCACCAGTGAACTTCAGAGGTAGTTATTTGGAATACCAGGCAAGTTAACAGTTAGTATTTTAGCCATACATAGGAGGATATAGTTAGGCAGTTGGGCCTCCAACTTCACTGTTGAACCTGTAAGGAAACAGTTGAATTTTCCAAAGAGCTGAGGGTCCTACAGCTTTTGCAGCTGGTGATACAGTTTGTAAATGATGATCTGTGTGTTATATACATTAAATGAAATTTTAGCATTGACTTATATTTTACGTTATCCCTTTTTCCCTTGTTGTCTTCCCTAAACTTTTCTAAGTAGCTACACTATTACAGCATTCCCAGATATGCTCAGAGGTGTCATAAACATTCAAATACTGTCACCATTGTCCCCTACAGTGTTTCTCAATTACTGCTCACTTAAGAAAACAGTAATTCATTTGCCATCTTCTGCAATTGTTTTCATTTACAACAAAATAAAATTCATGTTAACAAATCAGAGCGTATGTATTACTTCATTTTCTTCACCCTCCATTTAACTGCTGCTTTCTAAACATTCCAATTGCACATTTATTTTGGGAAACTTTATGATCATTTCATGGACCACCATGAATTCAACTTTGCAGTGCAGAACAGCAAAGCTAAAGGTTACATTAAATGGCTACATTCAGAAGCTGAAATATAAAGAATCGTGCAAAAGGTTCTTTATAATGTAATGACCAAAGTACAGATTTATCTAACCCCACCCCTTTTTCTGTGTGTGCCTGGAAGGTAGGACTGAAATCAACCTGCCAGGCCATTTAATCTTCCACTCTAGGGGAAACAAAACAAAACAAAAAACCCCCAACCAACCAAAAATAAGAAACAAAACCCTAAGTAAATTGACTCTCAAAATATGAAAAAAAAATCAAAACAAAAATAAAATAAAAAAACCCACAAACCAAAAAAAAACAAAACACAAAAAAGCCCAAAAAACAAGCCAAACCTTTCTTCATGTTTGCTTTGAGATGGTAGCTCTTCCTGTGTTTTTTGAAATCTGGTTCTGCTCCTTCTTTTGCTGGTTCCCTAACACCCTCTATGTAAAAATAATGTAAATACACTGCCTTTTATTCCTGATGAGACTCCTCCCTGCAGTGAAATGGCAATTATCCAGCCCTTGCACAACGTCTGCATCGTAAAAGTAGCCCATGGTCTAGCCTTAGGAACAGCACAGCTTAATACCTTGACTCTGGCACAGAAAAAAAGAAAAGAGGAAGAGCTTAAAAGGAAAATGTTGTGTTAAAAGCCAGCAGTAGAAGAATTCAGTTTGAAGACAGAAGCCTAACCACCTTTATTCTCCAAACACATTCAAATGGATAAGTAACAAATTTTGTCTTCTAAGTTAATTTTTGACTCCACAGAGAAGCATTTTCTAAAGAACTGGAGACCTGTGTCTTTGACTTCTAGCTATTACTGTGGTTTGCCATCAATAGCCTCTGTACTCAGATAGGAAGTTTGTGGTAAAAATCAATTACACAATCATAAAGAAAGGTAACCTTATGTCTCGTTATGTGGAATATCTCTGATAGGCTGAGTTTTCCTTTTCTAAAAAGCCTGGAATACATGAACTGGGCCTGTAAATAGCAAGTAATCATGGGAATAGATGTGAAAGACATAAACATACCTCTCCCTCAGCACACAAACCTTTCTTGTTTGCAGAAGGCCTGCCACTATGGAGATGTGAAAATGTAGACAGACAGACAGTTTTCTTTTTTGAAGATGATTCATATCTAATACTTTACTGGCATGATGGTTTTGGCAAGTACTACCAGCACACACAACATATAACCCTTGAGTCTTTCTGATAAGATGTCAACCATGTGCTTTCCTGTCAGGTGGCTGAATCAGAGATACCTCATAACACCTCTCCCTCTGTCGTATTAGCCCTTGACAAATGTGAATGAGGGAACAAATTAATTGCTCCCTAACAGCGCTAGGCAAGACCTGAATAAAGGCACAGGTGGGAGGAAGATCCAGAATTGCACACCCCCTCCACATGAGTCACCCATGCGTATGCACACACATCCAACCTCCCTCCTAGTCACATATACTAGTGTCCATATAATTGCAATTTTAGGATTTTAGGATACTTAACACATTAATATAATATTAGTATTCTAAGAGTTTAAGGGTTTGCATATTGCATTTTCATTTATGCTTCATTCTAGGTCAGCAGAGTTGTTGTAAACTTCAGCGAGCAAAATCCAACACTTAATGCACAAGGAAAACCCTGTCACAAAGACTGCAAATTTCTGTTTCTGTTTCAGCATGCTGAGCATGCTTAGTAAATATCAGAAATGGACTCTAGTCACAGAATTTGAGAGAATCTCTGATCTACATGCAAAGTTTATGTATTCAAGGAACAACTCTTCCTTCATTAACACAGTGTAAAGTTTAATACATAAAGTTAGAACCTTAAGGACATTTTTCTATTCTCTAATGTTATTATCAGATTCAAATGCAGAATGGTCAATCTATTTTGTGGTGGTATAGAAATTAGAATGATAAAGCTAACAAATCAAAAGAGAAATTTAAAAACATTCCTCAGATAAAACTTAATTAGGTCTTAATTTTCTACTATATTCTGAAAGATGTTCCATGTTCCCTCTAGTCTGTTTAGAATTAATTGCCATGATCTTCATTTACTGTTTCAGTCTCAAATGGCTTGTCTTGTTTCTCAGTAAGTGATTTGCATACTACCCTTTCCGTCTCCCATCCTCTACTCCTCAAATTCTTTTCTGTACTCAAGCATTATATCATCTTCTGGTCTCTGTATTCTCTCCTAGTGAATCCACAAAGATCTTCATCTTGAAAACACCTCAAGTACTACGTAGCAGAAAGGAAAAAACAATAATCACTGTGTCCTCTTGTATTATGAAGTGAATGACTGGGTTACTGATATGTTCTTTCACTGAAAAAAATTTGTGACTGTAACTCCCGCACAGCATCAGGGTTCTGTAGTGCTGTCTTCCAAATGCCCTTCTGTGTAGCCAACAAACAAAACTAATAGTTGTTTTGCAAGAATTTCACAATTTCAATAAATCTGTGATATCTGTGATATCCTCTTTCGTTTCTCCCCCCTTGATTCCATCATTTGCTTTAGCATGCAGATGTTATAAGATGAAATACTTTCAGAGTATTGTATGTGCTAAATCTCAGTTCTGCATACAGAAAATTATGTACCTTTCCCTTCAGAGCGGGCCAGTATAGCCATCAGAGTTACTACTTCAATTCAATGCCAGACACAATAGCTCACTCCCACTTACATTTGACTACTCTCTTGTGCACACACAGAGCCATTACCTATTATAATTTTCTCACACAAACACCTTGTCAAATGGATAACAGAGTCTGGCAGCTTAAGTTTGCAAGAAACATTCAATAAGTAGAAATAAAGAATGTTAAAAATTGCAGGCCTTTTTGGGTTACCCCCCAGCATGAGCTAAGCCCTGGCTGTCAGAAACACTTCCTATGCCAGAATTTCATAGTGATATTTATTTTTAACAGGCATTTCAGATTTTATTTTTTTTTGTTTGGCATGAGAGATCCTGCAAACTCTGCCAGAAATGACTGTTTTTCTTCTCTGCATCATTAGTGGGGCAGCATTCCAACAGAGAAGGGTCACTCACTTGGTACTTAAGTACTTTTAAAGATGTTGTCCTTTCCTTCCTGATGAGATAATGGGAACAAAAACTGGAGGAGAGTCTTTCAACAGTTTGCTGTTACAAAAAAGCTAACTTTGCTTGCTAACACTAAGCTCAAAATCAACCAGAATTTGGACAGTGCATTTAATACATGCCAAGAATCTATTATACAACTTACATCCACCCTTGATACCAAAATGAAGATGTGGCCTCCGTGAGCCATAGAGCCTGTCATGATACTATTCCCTCTTCTTGTAAGCAGATCACCCAGAACTCAATAGTACTCCTATGACTGAGTAGTAGAAGAATATTTAAAGGGCTTTTTTTCCCAACAACTTGTATTAAAATACAAGGATCTTGGAGCTTGGTTAGACCTAAATCATTAGGTGAACATAAAGTTCATCAATATAGACAGATCTCAAAATTAGATCAGATCTCTATTTACATTCTTTCCATCCACCATTTCAACAGGGAAAATAAAATCTCAGCAATCAGATTAAAATGCAGCTAAACTAGTAAATAAAAAATAAATTATGATGGCATAACGTTCACAGCACAGTTTCCTGTATGCTTATGACATCTTACCAGTTAAGTATATTTTTGACTTAAGGCTTCCAGGTGCAATGACAGGTGCCATATTTAAGCTCTGTAATGGTACAAATGCTGGCTACTTAAGAGAGCTGCTGCTGTTATCATGTTCTAACACTAGCTGGAAAACATGCAGTTGTTTCCAGAATTCATCCTGCAGCAGATGTTAGGAGTGACAGACTTTGTGAATCTTATTTCTCTAATGCCCTTTCAACTTTAACAACAATATAAATCCTATCTGTTTGTCTAGGTTTTACCTGGAGAGGTAAACTAGTATTAATACTGCATTACTAGAGAACAATGGTTCATTTACTTGCTGTGAGAAACCCCTGTGCTGTATGTGAACCAGACAAACAGTCCATTCGGCTTGAGAAGGCTCAGATTAGGCTAAGCACTAGAAGTACTGGATCTTCCTCTGTAAATGTCTCCTAAGGAATCAACAATATAAAAACACGGATTTCATCACAAAATTTCCTTGTGATTTTGGCTGACCTTTTTATTTAAGATAATCTTATTTTTAGTGCGTGGGTTTAGAGAGTTTGGTCATAATTCATATCAATAATTATTAAATAAAAAATTTAATGAGAAGTTTTTATGGGTTTTGCAACTGACTCATAAATGAATCTTCAGTGCCATTGATTTTTAAAATGTCTTACATAATAGAATCCTAATTTCACTTACAAGATTTCCCATAATTTACAGAAATAATAGCATTTGACACTCTTATTCTCTATTTCTTCAGATCCCTCCTCAAAACTTGTCTCTGCTATGGTGCCCAAAATAATAGATTATCAATAAAGATTGACAGTTGTCAGTACAATTTGCTTTTCATGTGTCTTTTTGTTATCATACCTGCAATTTTATTAATTATTATGTATGAGGTAAAGCTGATTTGAAAAATATGTGGGAAGCCTCAAAGAATACAAAGCACAATCAAACAAAAAAGCTGAGTTCTGCACAAGACAGGCTCTTAACTAACTGTTCTAAAACAGGATAAGACTTGGGACACCCAAAGAGTGAACAAGAAAGGCTAGAGACAATTTCATAGTGTTTCTGTGGAACTGTCTTACATTGATTTCATTGAAGTCAGATGGAGCAGTGCTGAAGACTGACCACAGCCTAGTTCTTTGTATGTTGTAGTTGTAAGGCTTAAAGCAACTGCATTTCACCTGAAAAGAAAAAAAAAAACAAACATAAAGTTTGCTTCCTCTAATAGGGCTAGGCTTCATTGTAACTACTTTAGCAATAATTGTTAAAAATCTAAGCAAATGAAACTTTTCATTCCAAGAAAATAATAGAAGCCAGAAAAAATGACTTAAGCTGTTTAAAACTAGGCATTTCCTCTGGAATTTTTTACTTGATATCTAGTCCTGTTTATTATTCTATATAATACTCTCTCTGAAAGAGGAGTTGTTTCTCAGCAGAACTTTGTCTAATAAAAGGAAAATAATTCAACACTGCTAGTATCACTTTGGAGGATGTACATAAGAACAGCGAAGAGTAAGCTAAGCAATTAACATAGTGGGGGCAAAGTATGTGGGACTGGAGGAAAACAGAAACCCAATTTAAGTGAAGTTCCTGAAAAACCCTTGTAAAAACTGACACAGAAAGGAGTGCTTCAGTCCATGCATCTTAACATAATAAAGACATTTGCTTTCATGACATAATTTAAATTACACCACTGACTATATTCAAACTTGTGGTCATGTGGACTCATATAACTAAGTTAGCCCAATTTACTTAAAGTATGATTTCCGAAAGGCTACTTAAACCACACTTTAAAGCGAATTAAACTAAATCAAATCAAGGTCACATTAACTCTGAAAGAGGGTGTTCACAAAATGTATCAGTGTAGTCCAACTGATCCTTATTGAACGACCAACATGGACACCCAAATGCTCTGGTGGACAAAATGCAGCAATTTAAGACATGTAAGCATCACCATGATTCCTAAGGTAGATGGCAAAAGTGTACTCCATAGTCTTGCCTTTAAGAGAGACCTGTACCACTGATAATCTACCAAGGAGTGTGACAGAGAAAAACACATTTTTTCACCATCATTCCTCCAGCTGGGTCCAAAAGAACATTAAGCCCTTGTTAGACATGCCCCTCTGGGGGCAGATATTAAACTTGCAGATGGCTTCCAGTGACCCAGAAAAGCCTTCTCAATTTATCAAAATGCACTAGTCTAGGGTTCTAAAATCAAGATGGGAAAACAAACTTAACACCTATGGCCAGACTGGTGGCATTTCTCCCTTTTCAGGTCATGAGTGTGAGAGAGCAGGTGAGTGCTGCAGCTGACCTGTTATATCACCTAATCCTGGCTCTGGCAAGCCCAAAGAGAAATAATAGTAAACAAGGAAGTCTATAAATGGCTCCAGAAATTATATCTTGTTTTTAAATAGTTTTCTTTGAGTCATTAGCAGTCAGGCGCCACTACTACTGAAACTTATCGTTATTAAAACCACAAATGGGATCAGTATCCAAAAGGTTTCCCTTAGCTGGTTTGAAGGAAATAACAAAGTCTCACCCACAGAGACCAAGGAGTAACAAGTGGGACAGAGGGAAAAAAAAAAAAAAAAGAGGAAGAACCAGAGAAATATTAGAATATAGTATATAAAACTGGACTTTAAGGGTCTCATAAATTAGTGCTCTAGATACTGATCAAGGATAAATTGTAGTTTACAGAAATGGTTTAAACAATGAAAAAAGAAGACACGGTGCACTATCTGTGGAAGGCTCCTACCAGCTCATCTGACCAACCTTACGGAAGAGGTTTGTAGATTTGGCTTTTAAACACCAGGGAAACTGCCTGGACGATGATAAATGACTACTTGTGAAAAGAGAGATCTTGATGTTAGTTTTGAAAGTGCAGGAATTGTGCTCCTGAACCTAGTGATCACAAGAGATCTATCAAATTGTGTTTCTCCTCTCCAACAGTGGCCTAGAACCAGATAACTCACTGAAAAGTTCCAGAAACCCTAAAGTGAGCAGTTATAGGATAGACATTGTGTTAAGAAAGATATTTTCAAAAAACCCATTAGTCAGATAATTGGCTTCATCATGAAGTGGAATACTTTGTGTTCCTACAGATGTGTTCATTTTTTCCCTATGCTTTTATGTGTAATAACATAATACTATGTTTTCTCATTCTGCTTCCTTTCTAAATTCTGCTGAATTTCCGGCCTCGAAAATATCTTGTGTTGATGCATTCTATGATCTAATTGTATGTATTATTAAAAAAATCCCATATTTAAATGTATAGCCTATCACAAAATGCACTAACTGCAAAACTGAACACACTGGAGTTTTGAATGAGTTTCACTGTAGCAAAATAATTTTAGATAACATCATTTCATATGTTATGCTTAGCCTTTTTAGGACAATCTCATATTTTTCCAATCATTCTTCACAGTGAAGTGTCTCAATGTGTTGTCCCTAAATTATTCTCTCAGCCTATCCTTGAAATATTTATATCTAAGACATATGCTTTTAAAGATAGAAAAAAAGACAGAGAAGTGGTCCATATAATTTTGTGGGGGATGCTAATAGTTAAGCTATAACATCCTGTTTGCCCTTTTTAATGGTGGCTGCTTGGAGTAGGTATTCAAGTTGGGTTGCCAGTAGCCCCCTTCAGCTCTTTCCTCTAGTGGAATAAAGGCAGGTTATAGGCACGTACAAGGAGTCAAATTAATTTCTGTTCTTTTGCATTTGTCTTTAAAAACATGGACAATACTTCCAGTTCCTCCATTTATTTTTTTTAACTCCCAGGGTTATATCCTGGGGTGGTATTTTCCTAATGGCAATGGAAGAAACTGCAAAGTAATTTGGGAATTTTAGCCCCATCAGCTTCTGCAAAAGAGGAGCCCAGCAGGCTTTCTTTCAGCCACGTGAAGAGCTCTGCATCTCCTGCATAGCTGGGACAATGGCCATTCCCAGACAAGAACAGAAAAGAGCCCTGAGAAAGCCCCATGGTTCAGGACTTTTCTGTTCATTCTTACTTGCATGTAGAGAAGGGCTGGTGTTCCCCATAACTTCCTCTCTTGAGCACAAGGGTTGCAAAATACCTGGCACAGGAGCGACACAGTCAGAAGGACACGACTGTCACCCTTTCAGTCTCTGCTCTTTGAGGCAAGGGTGCTACACAGTGTCCTTCGTTAACTTCATTAACCCAGGGAAGTGGTCACAGCACCAAGCCTGGCTGAGTTGAGGAGCGTTTGGACAACCCCCTCAGACACCTGGTGTGATTCTTTGGGTGTCTTGTGTAGGGCCAGGAGCTGGACTTGATCCTTGTGAGTCCCTTCCAACTCAACATATTCTGTGATTCTGTGACTTTGACCTCTCACAATTCATGTTCAAATTAAGGTCTTTCCCACACGGCTGTAGTCCTATTAGCCCCTGGCAGTAGACATGTGCGGATTTCCAACCTACATCTCACCAGAATGACCTGGCACTTCCCTTTGCCATTTTGACTCCTCAGCTTGGCTCGCTCTTCTCCCTCTGAGGTGGCCCTGGAGCAGCTGCCTGGCCCGGCCCACCGCCCCCTCCCCAGC
>VWZF01005392.1:0-92680 GCA_013396755.1 Sclerurus mexicanus | reverse complement strand
CGGGTCGCAGGGGCTCCGTGCCGCCGTCTGGGCTGGGGAGGGGGCAGCCCCGGGGGCTGCGGGCCGGCGTTGTGCCCGCGGAGGCGGCAGGGCTGCGGAGCCCCGTCGGGCACAGCGAGCACCCTGCGGTGCGGCCCCGCGGAGCGCAGCGCCGGGGCTGCGGAGCCCTGCCCCGTTTGGCGGTGTGAGGGGCGGCAGGGCTGCAGCCTCCTTTCACACACTGCCAACCTGCCTTGCTCGCAGAGCTGTGTCAGCATCCTGCCTTTGTGCTCGTTTCCCAACAGAGGAAGGAGGAACTGTTCTTATGCTGGGAGATGGTTTGAATGCAAGCTTTTGTTCTGAAATAAGGTGGTGTTGGTAGTATTTCCCGCATAAAATGAAAATCTTTTAAGCTGCGAAGCAGCTGCTCTGTTGAAGACTGCCTCCTTTTAGGCTGGCTGTAACTGTGTGCTGTTCCAGGAAACTGAGGAGCAAAGTGATTCAGTGTTACTGTGTCAAATAAAAACAATTAGGATGGAATAAAGTCAGTTTGGCTTCATTTAATTGCTGAAGAGGAGATGAATTACAAGTAGTAAGCATTTGGAATGTGTTCGAGAGAGTATTTTTGAAGTGAAAATCTTCAGCAGTTACTTTCTAGGCCCAAGAGGCTGCTTGCTAATAACTCTTAAAAAGATATACATAATTAGCTGTGGCTGTCTTATACAAGGACCAGTCAGAAATGGAATGGATTGGTTTGTGCTACCTATTCCATCATGATTTTGCTGTCTCTTGTGAGTCAAAGTGGAACAAGAGCAGAGAAATAGTGCTGGCATCCAGTAAATGGAAAACCTGTCTTGCTGGGACCAGACTGAAAGAGCTTGGTTTGTTTAGCCTAGCAGTAGTGTCAAAGAGGAGGGGTCCCACTGTCTTTCAAAGCATATCATAGCACTAAGGAGAAGTGAACTATTTAAGCAAAGGAGTGATCTAATTTGTCTTGGAGTAGAACCTCATTGTGCTGTTACTGCTAGACTACTGCTAGGGTACTTTTTGCATACTACATAACTGCTGTTCTATGTCAAGGAAACTCAAGGCAGAAATAAGTTTGTTCAGTGCTCAGGTCAGGGTGATTCTCAACAGACTTACTTTGCTGAAGCTCTTACTACTGATTTCAGTTCTGGAGCTAGTTCAGGTGTTTGAGAGCAGCATGGCAGTTCCATGCAGGTACACTCTGGTTTTGTGCTACTCTTATCACACTTCATCAGCATTTCAACCTACAGGTTAATAGAGTTGTTCATAACTTTTCCAGAGTTGCTTTAGGTTGAAACTTGCAAAACATTTTTTTTTTTTTAAATGAGCCAAGTTTGCTTTAGGTTCGTTTAATTGTTTTTAATGAAACAGGCACACCTCTTAACTTTTACTTGTGTGAAACTTGTCAGTAACGATTGAATCACTCAAAACGGTCTAGGAAGCAGACAAAAAATACTTAAAGTGTAAGAATAAATCCTTTTTCTGTTTCACATCTGAAATTGAGACATGAGGCTTCTAAGAGATGTGCAAGACTTAGATGCAAGCAGTTTTACTAGTCACCTAAGTGAGCCTCCTTTTATCTTTGTTTCACATGCTGATTTGGAACTCCCTTTTCATTTTGTACAACTTTCTGAATTATTCTGACATTGGGGTCAGAAAAAGACATGTGTGACCATGTTAGGCTGAGGAGTAACTTGTATAAGGGTCTGTTCTGTTCATCACTTAGTATGATCTTCTGTTTAGATTGCAATATCTGTTGTCTGTTAGAGGGGGAAAAGTGCTATGTTATGGTATTCTCATAAGTTGTAAATATTACCAATAACAATGCCTCTCTCTTAGTGAGACTTTGTAACTTTACCAAACTGCTCACAGATCCTAAGAAAAGTGTTGTGTATTAGCAGTAGGAAAGTGGTTAAAAAACAAAAAAGTAAAACCCAAACTGCCCATCCCCTCCAAATAAACACACCTCCCCATGTTTTTTTCTAAGTTGCATTTATGTTTTCAACGTGGGCCTGGCATTCTGAAATCATCTGGATTTGTTCTATTGTGTGCCTCGAAGCCTTGTTAATACAGTTGTCTGAAGTGGGATTGTAAGCAATTGTGATAACTTTCACTTTCTATAATTTCATTCTGAAGTTCTGTTGCCCTAGGCTGCTGCATAAGTTAGTCTCTGTGTCTCCCAGATCAGATGGCACTTTCTGACCTGGCATGGCCAAGCTTCACCTAACCTCTTTTTCCCCTTTTCCCTTTTTCTGTGTCAAAAATGGGCCAACACATAAATTGAGCAGGCAAAATAACTTAACATGCTACTTGTTGGATTACTTCCCTCCCAACCCCCCCTTTCTTTTCCTCTGTTTGAGGTGATTCTTCCACATCCAGGTAGAATGCTAAGAGGGAAATAAAAGCAGTTGTGAGTTAAAATAGAAGTGAAGAGGGAGAGAATTAAACATTCACTTAAGATGAAAAATAATTACAAAGCTCTGGTACGCTTTCCAGAGTTTCTGGAAAATGAAAATCAGGGCAACAGATCTCATGCCACAAAGATTATGAGACAGTAAGTAGAAGAAAAGAGATAATGAATACTCAGTGAATAGGAAAGGAGATGAGGTCTGCAGAGGTGGCAGAAAGGCTACAGTGAAGATGATGTTGTAACATTTAAACAGTATTTTCACTGAATAAACAACATTTATTGTTTGGGCATAGTGATGAAAATGTGCTTCTCATTTGATGGATGAGACTGCAACTACAGTAGGCAAAATGAGGCATATTTGAGACACTTTCATGCCTTCCTCATTATGGCTTAATAACTGGTGATTGCTCAGTTATTTACAGCAGGCAGTGGAGCACTTAGTGTATTGTTCTGCTCATGCAGCTGTATTCTGAAGCTTCAAATTGTATTCCTTCCCCTTTCATGTTATGGAGAAAAAGCAATGGAGTTTTGCAAATATCTGAACTTCTGTTTTTCCTCTGTATTCTCCTCCCTTCTACTGCCCAACTCCAGGATGTGCTTTCTTTTCTTACTTTGCCAATATATGGCATGCAAGAATGCAAATACTCTACTAGAGAAGTGCCTTATCAGTAAAGCATGGGGTTATTAAGTGCCAGAAACATGATTATGTTTCCTTGTCTCTCTCATAGAAGGTCTCAGGCTTCATGATTAGAAAGAACATTTGTGCATTTACAAAACTGAGTAGCTCCCAACAGAAGAACTTCAGTTGTGTAGAAACTTTACAGATGCCTAGGGTTTACTCTTCTTCTGAACAGTCTTAAGAAATATTGAGCTGGAAAGTCCAAGTACAATTGCTTTCTTTAACAGCATAGTCAATGTATAGGCTACGTTGTTATCCAGGCATCTCAGCTGACACTGGCTCCTCTTAGTCTAGGTGTTTGGTGAGCTTCTGTGAAGCTCTCTGGCTGAAACAACTCATGAGCTAAAAAACGAGAAGAGAGAATGCCTTTTTTTTTTAACTTGCTCTGTTACATGGATAGGAGAACTGTAATGTGGAAGATGAATTATTTCCCCACTGATGTGTAAGAGTTTGTTTATAGAAATGTTAGTTAAATTTGAATCTTCTTTGACTTGGTCTAATGCTTTCTCCAAAAGATGGAGTTTTCTTCCACAAACTTGCTGTTGTACCACAGGATTTCCACCTTAACTTGAAAGGTACAGGTGAATTCTGATCCACGTGGAGTTCCAGAGCTGGAGAGTACACAGTCCTTCTGCATCTGTCCTTCTGGGTATGAATAATTAGGAAACCATTAGGCTACTTAATACCTTGTAAGAAGCTGAAATGACACTTACTTCCACAATGTTGATAATTGCACTGCATAAGTTTAGATTTTAAAAAGCCCAAACAAAAGGAAAAAAAAAGATAGCTCAAGATTTGCTTTGGTGAGGTGGTGATTTCTAGCAGCTGTGTGACATCTTGCAGGAGGCAGTGTGCTGGAAGGACTTGGACAGTTAAGTCAGCCTTTGTGCAGTGCCAGGGGCACAAACTGAAAGAGTACAATGTCATAGTTTGTGGCTAATATGCTGATTGTTTGAAACAAATTTTTAGTTATGGTCAAGATTAAATTATGAATGGAAACATTTCTTGAATTTTTTTGTTGAAAGTGGTTTTGAAACTGTGGACATATGAAATATGGTGTAGTTGTAGTGTGTGGCCACTTGGCATGTGTTCCCAAGTAACAGTGCATGTCTCACATTGCAGTGTTATCTCTGGTATGACTACCAGAGATATGACAAGGTTTACTTCTACTTTGTTACATGTTCTGTCCTTCAAAAATTATTTTGTTTTTGAGAGTTAATAGGAAATTGCATTGTGAAGCTGTGCAAAGCTGGAAAGAACTAGAGCTGTACAGGGATGCAGCTTTTAGGTTGATTATTTTGTTTGCATACTTCTCTTACTCAGGCCATTTCTTAGAGATATCTGAAGAATTAAGTCCCTAATGATATCTGAAAAGATTAAAAAGAGCATCCTGAAAGACCATGAATGCTGGAAAAACTTCCAGAGTTGATATGATTTTGTTCTTGCAGTTTGTATCCTTACTATTGCTCCCTTGCATAATTATTGTTTTGGTAATATTTGCATGAAATTCATTTTATGTTACTATTGATGTGTCTTTCCAATGTGTGTAATACAGCAGAGTCCTTAGTTAAGCTCTAATTTAGAGTAAAATCTGAAAGGGAATTTAGCTATTACTTTATGCTCTCAGAGATTGAAAAATGCCAGAAATATTCCAGCTACATTAAAGCTTGTTATGCTCTTGAGCTTCTGATAACTGAAATGAATCATAATGTTAATTGCATCAAGTAGTGTGTATTTTCGGCATTTCACTTAAGGAGAAGGCAAATAAGTAATAAAAGCTGGTCTTATTATTCAGGAATTCCCACTCCTGATTTTTCAGCATATTCAGTTATGCCAGGAATGAACCCACCCACCATAAAAACACCCAACCCTAAAAGCCCTCTTATGTGCATACAGAACAGATTGCTTTAATAGACAACTCATGTTCCAGAAGAAATCATCTCTCCTGAAGAGTTAATAGATGATTTGATAATAGTTTTGTAAATAAGTAAGCTGCAGGGCTCTATTCTGCTGCTTCTTTTAACAAGGTGATACATATTTTACTATCTGTTACCAATTTATTCCAATCATATTTTTTCTTCAGATGCTTTGGTGCACTTTATTTTTAATTGGCAGTGTTTGCTGTGATTTTTAATTGCGTTATTTGGTCATCCCATGTTTGCTATTCCTTTCAAGACAGGCAGCATCACTTCTTGGTCAGTGTGCTGGTTTACTAATCTTCAGTTTTTCTTCTCTACCTTTAGGAAGCTCAGTCTTGTTGGAAGAGGAAGCTACTCATCAATGTAGTGTTAGAGGGTTGTATTTAAGTTGTCACACTGGGAAACTAATGCGCAAAACCAATATGGTTAACCTGATGGAGTTCCCAATGTGTGCTGAAATAGGTATCGTGTAACATGCAAACAGTGCTGTGGCAATTCCAAGGTCTTAATCATCTCCATCCCTGAGCACTGCTGCTGCTAAAACCATTACATATAAACAGTATCATGACTTAAAGGTGACATGTATTTTCTTCCTTCCTTCTGAATTTCTGGCTTTGAGAATTTCAGTGCATATATTCTGTTTTCATGCAGTGATATTATTTGCATTAAATTTTCCTCCAAGACTTTCCAAGGATCCGTGTTTGTTCTTACAGCATTTGTAATCAAACCTATGAATTAGTGGATTGTTTTTTTCTCATAAGAAGATTAAGACAAGTAATTTGATGGCTTAAAAATAGACTATTTTTACTATTTTAAATACATAAGCTGAATTATTTTGTATGGTTATGGCTAAATGGAATTAGTTGTGGTTGTCTAATCTGTTGTAGAGAAATCCACAGAGATTGTGGATTGACTGCAGATGTAATCCTTATTGGGCCTTTTACTTGTAAGCTCAAGGAGATTTGTATGACTTGGTCTGGCCATGCTTGAACTGAACAGCCACTGCTCAGCCCTGAATTTGGTTCTGAGCCAAAAGTACACTAATTTCAAAATTCATTTTAAACATTGGGCATGTGAGTGTTGGTGGAGCGTGAGCACATGAGTGTGGTGGTAATGCCATCAGAGGCCATTCTCATGAGTGCTGCAGGAGCCAGTTTTGAAGGAGCTGTACTGTATGTGTTGCTACTGATTGGACAGAGGCTCCAAGTGTAATATAACTGCTAGTGGTTTAGTGATAAGAATTAAGATATTCTGCTCAAAGGAATTTTCTTAACATCAGGTTATGGGCTGCCTGAAAACTCCTCTGTGAACTTTTTCTGTCAGATGCCTCTGTGAAAGCTGCCTGTTAGTTTTTAAATCTGAGAGCAAAGAGTAGCACCTACCAAATGTGTGGCAGGCACATTTACTGACTGCAGTAGTTGCCTGGGATTTCAGAGTAGTGTTTACAGAATATGGGTTGCACTGAAAAGTTTTGTACAAATAGGGAGCTTTTGTTACAATAAGCCATAAACAAATAAATGCTGAGGATGATGCCCTGTTGTATTACCTCCTATGTGGAAGCTGCAGTATAGTGGAGTTCTGTCAGGAAGAAAACTAGTAGAGACAAGCTATAATAGCACAGTTGCATGAGTGTTTGGACTTAACATTCTAATTTGGACTTGCTGCCTTATTATTGCAAAGTGGGCCTCAAAAATATGAGCAGTATGTATACTAATACATCGTTATCCCTGAATTTTCAAAACGCATTAAAATGTATGAATTGTCTCATTTATTCTGCACAGAACCCCACAGATTTTTGACTATGCTTGCATAAATAGTTAATGTTCCTGTATCGTTCCAGTGTTTGTTATGGAAAGTACCATTTGTATAAATTAAGGAACTACTCTTTTGCTATAACTAGACTCTTGGCACTTTATTTTGCCTCTCTGGCCTGCTAAAACCAGCCTGCAAATTGCATTTTGTTCTATGACTTTTCTGTGTAGGGTAGAGTTAGTTGGGTTATAGAACATACTACTTGCATCTTTCCATGGAACTGGGCAGTCTGTGAACAGGAAGCCAGAGCTGAAATTTGGTTTGACAGTTGTGAAGTGTGCTACCTGGAAAAGACTACAGCAGCCAAAGAGACAAAGAGGGGGACTTCTTGAGAAGATTGCAAGGACTGTTTTCTTTCAGCTTCTCTGTTCACAGATTTCTTCCCTTCCCCACACCTCTACCCACCTTCTGGAAAATAGGGAGAGAGGCCCTTTACCAGGATCATTAGGCTATGCAACAAAAAGCTTAACAAAAATACCCTTTTACCAGTGACCGTATTCAATAGTGACCTATATGTATTTGTGCACACTTTGAAATGTGATAGAAATGTCTAAAAATTCTATGTTGAAAGTTCATTTATTCTCCAGGAGCAGATTCAGAGGTATTTGTTATAAGAGATCAGCCACATGGTGCTGTGTAGCACTGTGGGACCGTGCCTGTCTGTTCCCAAGGTTTTTAGAGGAGTCGTTTATGACTCTAAAGAAGCAAAATAACAGAAATGTCATTCATTGATAGGAGCTCTTCTATGAAAGGAGTGTACGCTTCCCCACAAAGTTTTGATTTTGCAGTTGAGCAGAGGCTTATTGCAGGCTGAATGGAAGCCTGTCTGCTGCTACCATTTCCTGGCTTAATCTGGTAATGCTGACAGCTCAAGAAGGGCCTGGGAACACAGTTGCTGAATGTAAGACAGACTGCATAAGGAGGAGGGAGGAAGGATGGGCTAAAGTAAAGTTACCCAGTTGCTGCTGTCTTGAGCCTATGACTGAGCTGCACGACTCATTCTTCCCTCAGGGGACACAGGTGCGCAGAGCTATTTTTCTTTAATCACTCACATAAATTAAATTTATTCCTTCGCATTAAAATAATTAAATAAAGCTACACCCTATATCTTTTAGTGCTAGATAATATCTTTAAACCTTTGGCTCACCATTTTGCTATCAGCTACAAGGTATTTTCCAGGGTGTGCTTAACCAATTTTACCATTGTCCTGAAAAGTGTTCCAGGCAGAGAAATCCCCTGATAGCAATCAATATTCATACATACTTTTAATTAGTGTATCCACTGGGAGTAATAATTTCCGGGACTCTCAAGTCCACCTGCCCCACAGTAAGATGAAAGGGACTTCCATGCTGTGTATCAAGTGGCACAGCCTTGATGCTTACCAGGATATTAAGCACAAATTAAAATGGTTTGAAGAATATTGATGTGGGTCTGAGGTTGGCCAGTTGCTGGTGAGGGGATGATGCTGCCAAGTCTGGAGCAGATTGGCAAGGAGCAAGAACAGCCCTTGCTTTTCCTATATTCCCTAAGGGTTTTCTCCTGCTCTTTTTAGGGCACGACACTACTTGCAAAGATGCAGTAGCATACATGTTTAGAATGGAGGTGTGTGCTTTGGGAACAGGGTTTGTGTGCTTTCCAGGTTAGGAATGATTTTCCTGGGTTCGTTGTAACTTGCCTTCTGATTGTTGAACTTGTAGATTTGGAAAGTCTAGTGCTTGGTGCTGGCGCATCACCTCAGACTTGGCTCTTTGTTGCTCCAGCTTGGTTTCTAGCCGAAACATCAAAGGGCCTCAGTGGCAAAACTGTTCTGCTTCCTCCCTGGTAAATGTTTGATTTGTGCAGTCTGCCCCCTGTAGAAGCAGCAAAACGGTTTGTGTTTTATCAGACTGTCTTTACTCAGGAGTCTTGTAAAGTGAGTGACATTCTGTGGTTGAGTACTGGCAGATCCACCACTTCTGAAATTCCCTCATGTTTGGCCTAGGCAGTTATTTGACACTGACTGTTAAGCAATATAAATCTCTCTTGGCATTGAGACCTGTTCCCCACCTGCCACATTCACTGATGCTTGTTTGGAAACAGATGGACGTTTATTTGCACCTTTAGGAAAAAAGCCTTTACAGAACAACCTTAGAGCTACTTGGCTTTGGTAAACAGGGAAGGGCAGGGAACACCCAAAGCTCTGCAACAGCCCTGTCAAATGACATTGATGATCTGTGTAGTAAAGATGTCTGTGACTCAGAACAGAGATCAGGAACTCCTCCTGAGTGAGTATTTTTCAGTGAAGCAGTCGCACTTCTTATCCTTGCCCTTCAGTTCCGGAATTTCAGGGGATTCTAAAAAAGGATCAGCATTGTTAATGACTAACTCTGTGTAGCCAGAAAGGAAAGCAGCATTTAGGTCAAGAATTTACTATCCATATCTGGGAGAAAGAAACCACTGCTCTCTACCTGGAGGAGCAAATGCGTGTTGGCTTGTTGTTTAAAGCCCAGCATGACTGGGCTTGTCTGGCTCTGGACTTTGCAGACCCCTTGTATTCTAACTTCTGTCTCCTACTGTCTTTTATTTGCAGCTCAAAGACATGTCCTCACGTACATGGAGGATGCAGTGAGCCAGCTGCTGGAGAACAGAGAAGATATTAGTCAGTATGGCATTGCCAGGTTCTTCACTGAATAGTAAGTACATCAGGAGGCTGCCAATAGGACCAGCCTGAGTGGGGCATTTGGAAAAAGACAGAGTATGTGGAGAATGGAGCTGGATACGTGCTGATTATGTTGTAAATGCTGGATTTCGCTGTGTTAGCCAAGGGCTGCCCAAGCGTGTTTCAGAAACGTGCATGGGTTTCGTACAGTTTAGTACCTTTAGTATTACAAACATCCATGTGAAGCAGTCGCTTTACGAAACAGAGCTTTTAAAAACATTTTTATAGAAAATCAAATTCTGCTTGCCTTAGTCAGGACTGTTAATATCACCAAAAGCAGAGGCTAATTCTGGTTTCAGCAGCACTCATTCTTCCTTTTTTTGAGTATTGTTGTTGGTCTCCTTGTGTGATTGCTGTCCTGTTGAATGCTTTAATAGAATGCCTCTTCCTTAAAACCAGCATAAGTCCTTAAATACTGAACATGAACACAGATAATCTCTTCCTACTAATGAGCAAAAAGATTCTTGAGACAAAAGCTGTGTGCTTTCTGTCCACAGAAAGTAATACTGACATGGAGGTTTGGGTTGGTTAGTTAGCTGAGCAAATAGTCAGTAAACAAGAGCTTAAGAAAGATAAAGAGCATGTCTACAATGACCTCCGCCCAACCACAAGTAGTTCTTTACCAGAGTTGAAGGCAAGGGGCTCTGAAATACCCAACTGAAATTGTTATTGAGGCATCTCTCCAGATTGCATTTAATTTCAAGCTGACACTTCAGACACGTTTCTAAACTTCTGATCACATATACTTAAAAAATTAAATATTGAGCAAGAGGTCTTCCATGCAGTGAAACTGCTCACATTGCTTCTCTGTAGTGTTTCTTCACCTTGATGTGATCACCATCTTCTTTTTACTGCCTGTTCTTCTTCTACCTTTGAAAGAATAAATAGTAATTCAAGACCATTATAGTAAACAAAACTTTCACCATAGAGCACAACCCTCTCATTAGCGCTGGAGATCTTGTTTTTCCCATTTATTTTCAAAGATATGATTTTTTACTGTGCCCTTTGTTCACAGTGTTTTGTGGAGTTTCTGATTTCATGAAAGGTAGGAAAAGGCAGCATGTTAATTTTTTCTGTAATATAGAACTAGTCATTGCCTTTTTTTCTTTCTTTTTTTTTCTATTATAATATGTCTGGAGTTTAGCAGAGCAAACAGTGTACCTGTACCAAAGCACAAACAGGCTTAGTAATTTTGAGAGCTGTGAAGATTTGAAATATGGGATTCTTCATAAGAAGTAGAGAATAAATGGTAGACAATTTATCAAAGTGTCATATGTTCTGGCTCCCAGGGCTTAGTGGTGAGCCCTCACTGCCCAGTATTTCTGTTCATCCACTCAACTGTCAACATTTGTTCAGGCTGCACTTTGAAGGCTATACTGCTCTCTCAAGCAAATAAGCTTGATCTGTAATCTCAGCATCTTCAAACTGAAAGATAACTTGTGAGATTTCAGAAGGTTTGTGGGCACTCTCCCAGTGTTTTTCTTGTTCCAAGTTTTTCTAAGGAAGAGGATTGGAATGTGCATGTTTTGAAGTATGCTGCAATGATTAGAGATGAAGGGACTTGGTATTAGAGCGTGCAGTTTTTAACATTGTCCTTTCCCTATTTATGCCTAGTTAAAATTAGAGACCAAGCTCTGGGTTTGTAAAGCTAGCAGGCAGGCCCAAGCAAGTAACTTTTTTGGGTTTTTTTTAAGTGTGAAATAGTTTTAGGGGTGAAATAATGACTTCTGTAGCTTTTCAGAAATTATGATGTTAGTGTGTCACAGATGGGTGTTACATGTTTTCCATACTTCTCAGAGGGCACACTTTTCAAGCGAATGGTGTTCCATGGACCTCTCATGCTGGATTCACCTCTGAAGATCAGCTGTGGCCTTTGCATCATGCATGGCAACACCCCACCTTACCATGAGTTACTTCAAGACTTTGAGCCGGTTACAACTACTATTTGTATGGGTAATTAAGAGTGAAATTTCAGAACTGAAAATTACATGATCACGTTGCTCTATATGGATCAAGCAGTAAGTGTTTTACTGGCAATGAGTGTTTCCAGTTGTTTCTAATAAATGGAACTGGGTATGTATTTCACTGCTGTCTACTGCCTAACACTGGGATTGCTGATTGCAGAGGGCTGACCCTCATATCTACATTTTTCCTTCCAAGATGGTTTAAGTCTTCAAGTATAGTTTTTTATTTCCACTTTATTCCATTGTTCATTTGTCCCAGTCATGTGGACATCTGCTTTCAATCTTGGGAGTACCTTGAGGCTCCCCTCATCTGACTCACTCATGACCCTTACAGGAATAGGGATCAATCACCCTTCTGCCAATTAATTCACATGTTTTAGCTAAACAAGTAAAATTATGTCTCTCTTAGGACTGATGTTGATTTTATAGATATGCTGAGATGCTACTGGTGTTTGTTCATTACAAGCCGGAGAAATCTCTGCTCTGCTTTTGAATCTCCATGAAATACAGACTCTTGAAAGCCCTCTGTGTAATTACCCACTAATGCTGCTTTAGGTCTTACAGCCTAATGACTGTGCCAACATATGTTAAAGGAACATGTCCCTCCTATGCATTTTTTATCATCCTATTTTCTTGATCTTTCCTATACTGAAGAAAAACAGGGTCCCCACGTGAATGTGACTGCATTTGATCATGCAGATAGAATGTGCATAGCATGCCCCTTTGTATTTCCTGGGATCTTAAAGGGAGTCTGTGTGTCTTGTTTTCATTTCAGCTGGAAAAGCAGCCAAAAAAAATTGACAAAGATACTTCCTACTGGTAAATTTTGCTTTTCTTCTAGGTTAACCCTTTGCCTAAAACTTTTTTGTCCAGCATACAGGTAGATGTGCTAATCTGTTTAAGACTCTTTGGAAAGCCCGGAAATAATAATCAGTGATAACTTACCTTAGTCAGGAAACACTGTTTCCTATCACTTTTATTGTTTGTTTGATAAACCAAACACAAATGAACTGGAGACACAGGAAAGGACATTTTTTTGAGTATATATTCTTATCCCCAAATACTTCTTTTCTTTTTTTTCTGGTGACATGTCTCCTGACCACCTGGCAGCTAGAGCATGACTGAGAAAGACATCTTGCTTTTAGCTTGGAGATGCAGTACTACTTCCATTGAACTCTGCAAACTGATGTCTGAGATCCCCTTTTAGCGTAAAGGATGTTTTGCTGACTAACTTGAATGCCCCTGCTGGATCTTGTGTGACAGTTTAACAGTATTTATCTGAGAAGGCATCTGTGATGTGTGTGTTTGAGGGGACTGGGAGTCAGAGACTGCTTTAAGATCTGCTGTGTGTCTGGCAATTCAAAATACCAACTCTGCACTGTGTAGAGCCCTATTTTACAAAAGAGACATTTGCTTTGTTCAGAGTAACAGGACTGCCAGTGCTATGTAGTTTATGATCCTTAGGTAGGAAGATGTTATCATGATGAGGAGTATCAACTTCTAGCAATTAAAGTACCTCATTTTCTCTTGCTGTCTGGATTGGCTGGAACAATTTGTGCAACTCTTTCATTAGGGACAAATATGATACTGCTCCCTTGGCTTTCTCTGGCAAAGACACAGGCTTTGGTATCAGAAAAACTTTTTGCTTTTTCAGTCCTTTATTGCTATAGCACATTATTGAAATAAATCTGTAGAGTATACAATGTCCTACTCTTTAAAAAAGTCTCGGTACCCTTGGGGAAGGAGGGTGGGGGGAAGGGCCAGGAACAAGACAGATGGGATGCCCATGAGAGCAAAGCCACTCATGGAAGACAACCTTAATTGGCAACTGGAAATAAGCTGAATTGTCTGCTTATAAAGAGGAGAGATTCTTAGAGCTAGCTTAGAGCCATCAATTTTCTTTTTTCTTTGCATATGTGTATTAGACCTTATCTTGCTGTCATCTGCTCTGCATCTTTCCCCTTTTCAGAGTAACTTGTTTTGTCTTGTTTGCAAGGAGAGTATAAGCTCTTCAAGACAGAAGTGATATTGTACTGCATGTGCTTTACAGCATGGAGCATTGTAGAATGTTGTCTCTGTGCTTTGTACGATTATAGTGTAAACAGCAAAAACAGTAGTAAGAAGCTCCTTAGGGCTTTGACAAGTTATGCCAGATTCCCTTTCTGAGAGATGAAGCCGTTCATTAGAATTTCTCAGTATGACTGTTTGGAGGAGAGGCATTGGAATTTGGGTTTTTTTAGTGTTAGTTCTGTGTGTTTTGACCAAATCAGTAGCATCTGGGAGGTAACAATACTTTTAGGATATGACATAAAATGTTAATATTCTCTCTAATACAATCTTATCAGCAATTGCAAAAAAAAACCCACTTTGTGCGTTCCTCACATACTCTCAGGAGTCCTACATGTCTTCTGCTTTGGAGAGAAAAAGACAAAGTTATGACTCGATGCAAGACTGCATTGAGCCATGTAATCAGTATCAAGCTGCTGCTGTCAATGACCGAGCTGTGAAGCAGCCCTTTGGGCTGACAATCTCAGCTGGGATAATGTGCTTGATGGTTCCTGACAGGCTTTTGCTTGGGATTCCTTGATCCCTAGGGTACTGCATAAGACTGCTGTCTGCCTCTCCTGTGCTCTTCAGTTATCAGTGGAGAGAGCGAATATGTGAACTCAGACACAGCACTCGTGCCAGGAGCTCTGAGGAGCAGATTTTGCAGCTAATGTGAATAAGGTGCTATGAGAAAGAAAGACAGTTTCGAAGTGTCTTTCCACAAAGTACTTGAATTTACAGGACTGAATTTGTTGATAAATCTTTCTGAGGAACCTACAAATAGTTGCATATTTCTCCATTAAGAGTGTTGCTAGTGGACACAAAGCCTTTGTTGCATTCCAGTCTTACGTCTACCAAGACGAGTTGTTAGAAAAGCAGACTCTCTTCCTTGTAATCTAAGTTTCTCCAGCCCATATTAGAATTGAGATTTCAATACCCCCTGTCTGTTGTGCATAGGGTATGTGTTTTATATGGGAGATCTGGGGGATGTGGATAAATCAGTTTATTTATTATTTAAATAATGTGAATTTTGTCTGGAACCTGTAGATCTGTTGCCTGAAGTGGGATGTTTTTATTACAGAATTGCTTCACAGCAGAAACAGCATTAGGATTTTCATATGACAGACAGGATCTGTGAATTCCTGATTTTTCCCAGAGTTGTTTCTTTGTAACAAACATTGCAACAAGTCCTAACCTGACAAGTATGCTGATTGGGATGACTGCTGTTGAGTAAACAGCTGGAAAAAATGCATATATTAATGGCAACAACACATTGATTCCCACTGTAGTTTGTACATGTTGCCAACATAATAGAAAATGTAGTATTTTCATCCCACATACTTGAGAATCTTACAGGTCAGTGGATACTCAGATGCATCCAAACCCTTGCAAAGAAATACAGGGAGGATAAAAACATAAGGAATTTCTTTAGTAAGCAGGACTGTTTTGGAAGACTTGTAGCAAAGGAGTAACATAGAATTGAACTTAAAAAAACAATACTTACCAGTGATGCTGTATGTGGTAATAATACTCAATTCAGAAAAATTACCATACTGTTTTGGTGACAGAAAAATGTGGAAGATTTGCCATATCATATGTATGTTAGCACTCGATATCAGCGTCTTGTCAGCACAGGGTAGTTATCTGTAGATAACTCTTCTCTTATACACTGCCTTGAGCTGCACTGTGCTCTTGCTCTTGGAAGAGAGGCAATCACAACTTCCATGTGCACTGTCATCAGATTATGATGCTCCTAGTATGTATTCAGTGGGGTGGCAGTGCAGTCTTTGCCCACTTCTTCCCTATTCCTCTACATCACAGAAATTACATATTTATCTGTGGTCTTTGTCAGAATAGTTGCAGCAGAAGTGGGCTGACTACTTTGTGAAGACTTTGTGTAGTTGTGTGTGTTTGTATTCGTTCTTACAGCCTTGAAGGTTGAAATGCAATACATTTGCCATGAAGCTGAGCTTCCTCTAGGTAAAGCCAGTTGCATACAGTCAGTGTTGATAGTTAATAAAACTGGGGGGAAAAAAAGGTTTGAAATTTTCCAAAGGTCAAAGTCCCACATTTTGGCAAATGGTAGAAGCATTTAGACTTTCTCTATCTGAGTTAACTGTGTTTGTGCTTTTTCTCTGGACTAGAGTTGAATGTACTATCCTCTGGCTAGTTTTAGTTTGTGATTATTACTGAAGTTGTGTCAGGGGAGTTTTAGGTTGGATATTAGAAAGAGGTTCTTCACCCAGAGGGTGGTATGCTGGAACAGGCTCCCCAGGGAATTGGTCACAACACCAAGCCTGACAGAGTTCAAGAAGTGTTTGACTGTTACTCTTGGGCACATGGTGTGACTCTTGGTCCTGTGCAGGGCCAGGAGGAGCCGGACTTGATGATTCTTGTGGGTCCCTTCCAACTTGGAATATTTTGTGATTATTATTGCATAATCCTGCTTATGCTTCCAATTTTTGTATTACTTTTCATTATAGTTGCTGATGTTACTAGTACAAATTTGGAGATGTATACATGATCCCAGCTGGGAGTTAAAATTAGACTTTTGTCTGTACGTATGAATTTATACCGGCTGAGGGATGAGTACATCATGAGTAGCCCTGCCAAGAAAGCCTTGGAGGTGTTGGTGAATGAGAGGCTCGACATGACCTGGCAATGTGCACTCCCAGTCTAGAAAACCAATCATGTCTTGGGCTGCATCAAAAGCAGTGAGACCAGCAGGTCAAGGCAGGGGATTCTGCCTCTCTGCTCTGCTCTGGTGAGACCCTACTGGAGTGCTGCATCCAGCTCTGGGATCCACAGCACAGGAAAGACATTGACCTGTTGGAACAAGTCCAGAGAAGGCCACCAAGATGATGAGAAGAATGGAGCACCTCTCCTACATGGAATGGCTAAGAGGTTTGGGTTTGCAAAGCCTGGAAAAGAGAAGGCTTTGGGGTGATTTTATTGCGTCTTTTCAGTACTTGAAGGGAGCCTACAAGAAAGATGAAGAGGGAATTTTGCAAGGGCATGCAATGACAGGACAAGGCGGAATGGCTTCAGACTGAAGGAGGGTGGGTTTAGTTTAGATATTAGGAAAAAATTCTTTACTTTGAGGGTGGTGAGAGGCTGGAACTTATTGTCCAGAGAAGCTGTGGGTGCCCCATTCCTGGAAATGTTTAGGGTTAGGTTGCATGAAGCTCTGAGTAACCTGGTCTAGTGAAAGGTGCCCCTGCCCATGGAACTACATGATCTTTAAGGTCCCTTTCAATCCAAACCATTCTATGATTATTAAACAAGTCTGGATAATTCAGGGAGAGAGGGGAAAGGACAAAATCCTAGGATTTGCTGAAAATTGATCTCTCTGACCTTAATTAGAAGGTAATAGAGAAGTAATTTTTCTTTGCTATGTGTGTCTGTGATGAAGTTTTTCTGCTTCCCAGACTATCCCACTGTCTGCATTTGGCAGTGCAACAAGATAGATATGGAAGTCATTGCTGTTCTTAAGAAAATCTATAAGGAGCCTTCTTTATATGTTCTCTTTGTGGTTATTTTGCCGTAACTCATTTCATAGTGCTCATCACATTCTGTTTGGGATGCCACAAGGTCTTCTGTTTAGTTTTGTTTTCTCCATCAGTCTGCTTTTTTTTAATATCTTGCGTTTCTTACCACATGTCTCTGCTGTGTTTTCATTTGTATCCTGGCAGAAGTAAAAGGGCCCTCAAGTCAGAAATGGTGAACTCTGACAATCTTATGTTGTCCATCTTCCTGTCTGTAGTAGAGCAACATTTTCTATTATGTTGGCAACATGTACATGTCTGTAGTAGAGTTTACCGTGGTGCAAAGTAGGTATTCAATGCTGACATCACTGTTTGACAAACTTCTCCAACATTGTGGGAAACTGCTTGGTTCTGCTTGCTGAGTCACTGTTGGAATATATAGGAAAAGATGAGAAAGATAAATACTGTTATATACACAACAGATGTAGTGGGACTATTTACAGTCTTTTACATACAATCTGCAATGTGTGTATAAAGTAGTAATCTCACTTCATGCTCAGTCACATGCTGCAAGGATTGGCTTTCCTGCAGCTTCTGTAAATGTTTTGAAGAAAACTGTTTTAGTTATGTGAAATTGGCAACTGGAATTCAGTAGAAATGCACAAGAGAATAGCAGCTTTGAGAAAACCTAACAGAGTAGAAAGTTTGGTACACATCAGTGGTTTTTTCCATATTATCTGTGGGGTTTTAAAATTATTCTTAAGAATTACAAGGCATAGTTTTATCATTTTCTGTCAGAAATATATTTTTTTAACATACTCTTTCTTCCAGTAAAGTTTTTGATGTCTCAAGCTGTAAGAGAACTACTGTTGGATGCATGATAACTTCATCAAGAGCTATACCTCTCTTTTTATTTCTAACTCTCATGATTTAGTTCTTGTTTTAGTGAAGCACTTTGGCATGTGTCTAGGCTACTTAATGTATATAGGAGATCAGTTTTGGAGTTCTTGTCTTCCATCTGTCTAAGCTTATAAGACTTTCTATTAAATTGGAATAAAGTAGTGTAAGTTTGAGGAATGCTATATTTTTCCCAGAAATATCTTTAAAGAAAGATGGATCAAAATTGAAGTTGGGATGGTTTTTCATTGGGTGTTTTGTTTGTTTGTTTCTTTCTTTCTTTGTTTTGTGTTGTGTCGTTGGAAGGACTTTTGTATTTATTCTTGGGCTGCAAAATGTTGTGTCACAGAAAGTCTTGAGGAGCCTTTCTAATTGCTTTGCTAAGAATATATGTGTTCCAATGTGGACAAGGCGAACAAATGTAAAATTTCTCCTAAACTGGGTATGCCAAGCTGTAAAAGTCAGTGAATGCCTGCAGCAGTGGGATGCGGTAAGATTCCATAATAGAATTCCGTATCCTTTACTGGATAAACTCCCTTAACTATGTCTGCATCTCCATAAATAGTAAACCACTGAAAGTCTTGCAAGCCTGAAAAATGCATTTTTAAAACATGGTTGATCTTTTTTTTCTGTAAAAACAAAAGAAACCAACCAAACAAAAAATATCTAGTTTCTAGAAATCTTCAGAAAATCTGAGATTTTCTGTGCTGTGCTGTGTTGAAACCATGCAGATCCCAGAATACATTAGCTTTAGAGACTTGCAGTAACCTCATGTCCTATAAAATTAATCCTATTGTGTGTTTTCAAATGAATTAGACAAACTGTAGCTGGTCAGCACTGTATCCAAGCAGTTGTGTAGTGAGGACAAAGTGGTTTAGCTAAGAAATCTCTAAATGCAGAGTTAGCATTAATATCAAATGATGTAGCTTCGTCTGTATTAAGGAATTTTGTCAAGGTTCATTTGTTGCCATGATAGAAATATTGGAAGCTGCTCAGTCTTTGACGGGCAATAGTTCTTGCCAAGACAACTGAATAGGTGAGAGAGTATTAGTTGTCAATTTTTTTCTTCTTCTAAAATTCTCCAGTCAAACCAAGACTGAAATGAGCAAATATGGGATCTGTGTGCATGGCACCAGTTTTGAATCTCTTTGGAACACGTATGTAGTGAATATTTCAGTATGTCATGGATCATCCCAATCATAACCTGATTGTGCTGCTACCTTTTAGAATAACTAAATATCTAACTTACAAAACATGAAACTGTCCTATGATGGGTGGTACAGGAGACCACATGCAGAATGGAGCAAGCAGGCCCTTACTTGTGCTTATACTTTGGCCTTGGCACTGAGGAGTAAGTTTGCCTTCACTTGGCATTGCACTTTCATCTCAGCAGATCAAGATGGCTGCAGTTATTCAATAATTTTCAAGTCCATATTTCTCTTTTGGTGGACATTGACATTTTGGTATCAAATCCATCTCCAGCTGATGTCAATTCCATAACTACTTTTGGAACTGTTGTTAAATTAGAGAAAACCTATGTGTTGCTTGTGTTTTTAGCAGAGTTTTTCATCTTTGTGCTATCTTCTCACCTTTGCCATAAGTTCACTATATGGTTTCTGTAGCATCTTGCAGCTAGTAAATGAATTCCACAGTATGACAGGATAGGCAGAAATATTGGTTGGTTAATAAAGGAAGCAAAAAAATGGAGGTCAGGGCTGTATGATAATGAAGCTTATTGAGGACTTGAATCTCCCATACCCTCAGAATATAGAGGGTTGTAGAGCAGTTCAGTAAGGGATTTTCTTCTTGCTCCAAAATGTCAAGTTGGACCAGTTTGAAAAAATGCTAAATACATTAGGTGGAGAGTTAGCAGTTTTCTTTGGGTAGTTATACTTCTGGATTGTTTTATTATTTACATATTTATTTTCAATTTGGGGAGAAAAAGACTGGGGTTTTTGAGGGAAGCTGGGTAGCAACTTGCAGTGATCTCTATAAAAACTAGTTATAATAGTGTCCATGCAGCTGTTTCTGTGGTGTGCAATTCACACAGTTCTCTACTGTAAAAACTAAATCTCTATTTATACCAACAAGACCTTTCCAGACTCGCTGAAACACTCTGTAGTCTGAAATAGCACCTGATCAGACTGAAAGAACTAGCCATGGGTGATTGATGCTTATCTATGAAGGCTTCTTTACTTTTCCCTTAAGCACGTTGGAGGGCTTTTGCAGGGCTATTTACCCTCTTCCATTGTATGCCCTTTCCCATCTTCCTGAATACTAGGCTTCCCAGCTCATAACTCTAAGAAGCTTTATTTCACAGTAGAAAGGGGCCCCAATATGTGGCCTATTATATCCATATCAGCTTGCTTACCCTTTTCAAACAGCTATTGTGTTTTAATAGGACCCTGCCTGGCAGGGGGAGTCCTTAATTCCTACTATATAAGAATGGTCAGCTTGAGTTACAGCAAACTGCAGGATGCTGCACTGATCAAAAGGCCTCTGTTTTTACAGATTCCTGCCCCCCACCCTATTTGCCTTTTTAATTTTATTTTTTTTTAAATCGTGGGCTAATAACTCAGTATGGTCATTTTAGTCTTGAGTTGCTAAATTACTGATGTAGCGTAGGAAAAATTGAGGGAGGGGGACTCTAAAAAAGATAAAGGGTTTCTGGGTAACAAGAAGCAAGCACAGCAACTCCCTTAAACCTTTCCTTCTCCAGAATCTGTAGACTTGTCTCAGAGGGTTTCATTTGCTACAAAGCAACATAAGAAAAGTTTGTTTGCTGCCTACTCTGAACTGTGTCACAGGTGGTGTGGTTCATTTCCTTCATCCCAGTATATGGGATAATTTCTGTACCACCTGTATTAACTCTGCTATGAATACAGACATTCCTGAGCCTATACCAAGAAGTCTGAAAACACATAATTAAAATTTGTGTCGCTTCTTTCCCTTTTTCCACACCCTTCAGCTGAAATAAACTCGAATGGGCGAGACAGAAAGGATCTCAAAAAATCCAGTCTCTGAGTTTGCAGTGTTATATCACCCAATCTTGCAAAAGTTTTATGTGTTAATGATTTTCTATTTCCCTGGTTGTTAAAAAACAAATTCTTAAAACCAGTCATGAGGAATAACTTTTAGCATCTGTTTTGTATCTCAACACTCCTAACACATTTTGGAGCAAGTGCCTAAAAAGCACTGATAATTTCCTTAGGGGAAGATGATTTCCTTGAGGCTGAGTTCATTGTGCCAGTCTGTGGAATTTTAAAAAGCACTTGATACAAGAGCTTTGAATTGAGGAATGCTAGTGGTGCTACTCTACCTTCCAAGAGGAATAGCTACAGAAACAGTCCAGTGATTCATCTGAATATCGCAAATAGTGTAGTACACTTAAACCAATGGGTGAAGAATAGAATGATCTTAAACTACACTCATACAGCAGTGAATTTTTTTTCCTCCAGTGCTCCCTAGAGTTTTAAGCGTTCCCTCAGGGCTCCTTCCAGGCAAGGTAGACCTCACTTTGCTGTTTCGGAGCATAGCCTTGGGGTAAGTGTGATTGGTCATTTGGGGATGCTTTGTGTGTGGATGAGTTACTTAACAACAGAAATGACCTGGGTTTTAAAACCTTTTGTATCTCAGTATTTTCTATTACTAGAGCTAGTTCTTTGTTACCCATTGTGCTCTAGTCTTTAATCCTAATACTCCTGATTATCCCTACTTACTGTGCTTTGGCTCACACCCGAAGCAGTCTTGAAGCTCGTGACCTGGGTTCCTTTCAGATGGAGCTAAACTGGAAGATGTATTCCTACTGCAAATGAGCATTCAGTCCATGGGACTAGACTAGAGCTGGTCCAGAGTGCGTTTCAAGAGAAAACAAACCCTGGGATGCCCACAGTTTTGACATCAGGTCCTCTGCACTGTTTCTCTTCACAGATGTTTTGGTCAGTCTAGGCACAGCCTCTGATGGCAGCTCTGCTTTTAAGACTACCTCATTTTTGCTTAGGACACTCAGTTCTGTTTTAATGACTTAGACACCTGTGTAACTCAGAAGAGAAGTTGTGTGTAAATTGTTCATCCTGAAGAAGCAGCATAAGCCTTCAAAGTGATTTTCTTCCTTTGTCATTCTCTGAATAGAAAATGCAAGCAGTAATGCTATAAGGTAAGGAATAATAGTCCTTGTTCCTTGTTTTCCATAGAGGAGGGGTCCCATAAGCTCATTCAGCTCATTGCATGGTAACCAAAGGTGACACATGCTAGGAGAACAGCAGGGTCCTGGCAAGCTCTTCTGTCTTTCTTGAGGACTTGAGGCTCTCTTTGCGTTGTGTGTCTTTGGCTTTGCCCAAGTTCAGCAGGCAGAGGCTAACTGCTGTAGTGGGTTTCAATTGGGATGTTACCATAGCATCCTGAGACTTTTACAATCTATTTAGAAGTCCAAAGGTTTGAAGAGAGCGCTTGAAAGTTTCTGAACTCTGGCAGGTTGCCGAAATGTAATTACACAAAAGACAAAGCCCTATGAAAGCAGCTCTGTTCAGAAAGCACCTGAGTGCTAGAGTTCCCAGCACAGCCATTTCTGAGAGCTGGGGCTGCGTTACCACAGTCTCCTCCCAACATTTTTTTCTTCCTCTCCCGTGCATGTGCCATCCCACAAGCATAGTCTGTGTGTGCTGCAAGACACAGCTTTCTCAGCAGTGGCGTTGGAAGAGACTGTTCTGTGGTTTGGCTGCTCGGGGGCATGTAAAGGAAAGGAGTGAGCAAGTAAGCATCTTGAAGTCCCTACTGTAAAAATTTCTTTGGATCTTCCCATCAAGTGAGAACCAGGCATTATTCTTCTCTCATCTATCTCCAGGACAGTCTCAAAGGGGAATGGGAAAAGCTGTTTTGGTAACAGAGTATCCAGTCGCGGAACAATTCTTGTGTGAAGTAGGAGTGTTCACAGTAAACTGGTGTAAACTAATGAACACGCGGGTCACTTTGTAGTCTTGGTTTCGGCAAGACAAATAAAATCACATCATTGGTAACTGTTGTTACTGTTCTAATTTGCCTACTGTCTTTACTGGTAATGTAGAGGACTGGAGCAACCATTAGGTTTTCAACAGGAGTCTTGGAGACTTGCAGAGATGTTGAAAGCTTTCTTCTGGAAAGAATCTCTTGCAGATGGCTGCACTAAATGCCTAACGAGGGGAAAGAAGTTAGCTAGAGAAGTAATAAATTATTTTCCCTTCATTTGGATTCACAAACTCATTTCTAAATGATTGTGGACAAAGTAATAACTTGTTGAGATACCCTGATTTGTTCATGTGTCTTTCTTCTGCAAATGTGCTGATAAGCTCTGGCTACCTTACTTTGCCAACAGTATCAGTTGTTTAGTGAGAGGACGACAGATAGAGGGAAGACTGAGCAATCCTATAGGAAGAATCTCAGCAGCTGTTAAACTTGCTGAGAATGTTCAAGTTAAGTTTGTTGATTTATTGTTGATATCCTGCTTACTTAAGCCATTCCTCTGAGTGCAGCTTGTTTCATTTTTGTATTCAAAAGGAACTGGAGAAGACATCTGTTCTCATGCATATAAAAATCAGAGGTAAGGTGTTAGTCATACTCCCTGCCTCCTGTTGGAATACTTGTAATGGTTTTAGGTTGTCATAACTTCTTCTTCTTCCAGAAGTGTTTACCTTGTAAGTTTGCCATATTAATTGTAACTTCACGTCTGGGTAGCTGTTAAAGAAAGGTGGCCAAGCTATTTTGGTACTGCCCATCTACCCATGATGAAGGAATTTCAACATATATATAGTTCAAGCTGTATAGTGCTCCTGTCCCTTGTAGTGATCTTGACCCTGCCTGAGAGCAGATCTGTTGACTTGTTATCAGGCTCCTTGCTGGATAGCTCCGTCATGAGCTGGCTTCTTTGAGCTGAATTTTTACAGCTTATACAAAGGAATTTATAAACTAGGGTGTCTGAAATGTAGCATCTTAACTGGCATAGAATTCTGGCTCCCATACTTGCAGACTTGAGCTTTTGGGGAAAAATCTTTCCATTGTTTAGTTAAAAAAAATCCTCTTTTACTCAGCTAGCTGAGGGCACTTGGCTGTCAGCACATCCAGGTGTGCTGATGTTCCAGCATACCCACCCACTCTTTTAACTGAGAAAGCAACAACAAATGATATCATACCCTTCTGCTTAGTAGGTTTAGAGCCATCCCATGCTGAAAATGCAAGTGACTTGAATTTCCACTTATTAGAAATAAGGAGTAATACAGTAGGGCTGTCTGCTGTGAATTAATAGTCTGTTAGCTTCATGTCTGGACCTTTCCATTACAGTTTTGCCAGGATCTACTTCCAGAAGTTGCATGTTCTGCAGTTGTTCTGAGCAGAATAATTTGGAGCATTTAATTGTATCACTGCCTTTATCTTCTTTCTCTTCCAAAATGTCTCCCTTATGTAAGTTAGCTTTCTGAAAACTGCCTTCTCCTATTACCTCAAGTTTTTTCTTTTTCATTCTTATCCTTCTTTTCTCCATCAGCCTGTCAAATTATCAGCAAAACAATGCAAATCAGAAATGAAAAAAAATCTTACAGGCTGTGGTTGGGGATGAGAAGATCTGAAACTCCACTTGCAGCTTTGTCACAGGCATCTTGTGGGACCTTTTGCAAGTTACTTTCCCTTACTCTGAACTCACTCTAAAGCAGTGAGCTACAGCACTTTGTAAGGAATACTCTTTACTTGCAATGATATTTGCAATGTAATTTTGGCATATTTTGATCTGTCACGTGATTTACTTATTTAATCTCTTGGGACAATGGTTGTGCATTTCTCTGGTGCATGAATATAGGCTTCATAAATACGAAATACTGTATTTGTCCATTATATTTACAGATAGAGTTCTCCTAATTCCAGTATTCAAAAGTTATGAGTGTTTCTTAATCACAAGGTGATTGTACTTGTTTTAGAGTTGCATTTCCTTCTAGGTAGGTGGGCTAGAAACTGTGTTCTGTACTACTTTTCAACACCTGGCAAAAAATTCCATTTGCTCGTGTATGTTTGAGAACCAGCATGTTAAAAATGAGAAATTATGATTCCTTTTGTAAAAACTGAATTGGCTTCTCTCCACATACACACGCACAGCCCCAGTTGTTACGTGACTTTTTAAATTTTGCTCAGGTCTGGTATAATTCTCTTTCAAGTCTGAGACCCTTTTCTTTACTATGAAGGATAAAGTGATTTAAACTATTTATATTTAAAGAGGTGATTTAAAATTGCAAACTGAGAGGGTTCACTGACCACCAGATCTTTTCTGTTGTGGCAATGCTACCTATGGAGAGGATATGCTGTGATGAAAGTAAACTTGTATCTTTGCATTAATTCTCTCCTGTGAGGGAGACTTAAGCTGCTGTCCCAAGTGAATGTTTTTAATGATCTCTCTGGAGTGTTTCAAAGCTTTGTCCCGCTTGCAGGATGCAGAGCAGAATGCACAAAATCTATCTTTGAGGCAACCCTGTCATTATACCTTTTGGTATATAATGTTTGCATTTGCATTTCTTTTGTTCTTGCATCTTGAGCTTTACCATGCCCAAAGGAGAACTTCTTGCACTTCAGAGAAACCTTTGTAAGACAAATGTTTGCTGTAATAAGTTAGCCTGAAATGCTTACAACTCATATTTTTAGAAATTTATGCAAAAGTGCAAAAATGTGAATGTTGAATTGACTATCCATCATAATCTAGCTACTCTTTTCAAAATGCAGTAATGCAAAGTGTTTAGAGATGTGTCACTCATCTTTTCATGACAACTGCAGTAAGTTTTATACATACAATATAGTTAAGTTTCAGTAACCTAGAAATGAAATCTTGAGGCTTCTGTTAAAGAGATTTTTTTTGTGGCTTTACAGAAAACTGCAATGAGAATAGCAGTGAAGTTCAAATGGTACTAAAAGAAAGGGCATCTTCTGGTCAGATAAACAAAGTTACTCTTGGCCAGCCATTTTCCAATGGATTGTTTTCAAATAAGTGGCTCTTGGACACCCCTTGCTGGGATTCTTTAGAGTAAATTTTACTTTCACAAACCTCTAATTCCTATAATTGAATTCCAATGTGTGGTTTTTGCAAATAGTCTTCTCTCTAGAGAACAGATGGGTATAAACTTTGGAGATCTGGTTTCACAAAATGTAATGGCTAGTGGTTTTCTTGCTACTGTTCTAGCTGTTCCCAGAACATTCATGTTGGTTCAGCTTTCTAACATTCTTGTTTTGACTTTATCTCTGCAGTTTTAACAGCGTGCGACAAGGAACACACATCTTATTCCGTGAGTTCAGCTTTGTTCAAGCCACCCCTCATAACAGGGCTTCTTTTCTTCGGACCTTCTGGAGGTGTTTCCGAACAGTGGGGAAAAATGGAGGCAAGTATTCCAGCATCTGCTGGTGTCCTGTTACCTTGACATTAAAATCATTACCTAGGCTGTTAATGCAGTACAAATACTGACACTTCACACTGTCTTCTAATGTTCTAACATTCTAATATTGTCAGCAGGGAGACACCGTCACAGTTCCCTGTGTAATGGTTTAAAACTGCTCCCAGAATAAAACAGTGTAGGAGCACCTTGTTGCCAGTGTTCCTTCTGTTAGAGAACAGCAGGTCAAGCACCAATAGATCAGAGGAAGGACATCTATGGGCCTGTGCATTGGGATAGATAGGAAAAAATATGTGCTGGGGATTGGCATATGGGACCCAGCAATGATTAGAATATGGTGTGTGGAGCATGAGGGAAGGAAGTGCTGAGGTTATTAGGCAGCTGGGGTAACTGAGTGCTTTAATTAGGGGCCCTGCAGCAGGTTGGTTGCAGCAGTGTTGGGCTGTGGGGCAGTGAGTGCTGCCACCTGAGCTGTGCCTGAACTAGTTCTGGCATAGCTCCTAGATGATGGTACAGAATCTGGATGGCTGTGGAACGGGGACCAGTGACAACTGTGTGACCTCTTTCCTGACCCTATCCACAAGGAAAAAGCTTCAAGGCCAAAATAATTATTCAGCACTGTACTATTATGTCGAGCTATTCTTACACTTGGTATATTAGGTATTACAGAACTGGTCAGAGTTCAAAATAAACTCATGTAACTACATGCAACTAAAATTATGTTTTGTTTTACTTTTTAATTTAGTATCTCAAGCAAATACACTGAAAGTTGCTGTAGAAATATGAATGTTGATTTTTTTTTTTTTACTATAAACTTCACTTTTTGCAGGCTATTCAGCTTCATTTCTTCTTGCAGGAAAGACTAGAACCATCTCTTCATTATAGATAAAACCTCACCTTCTGGCTAGGCTTTGCAACACTTCTTATGATGAACAGAGTTTGCAAGACTGTGAATAAAGATTGATTTGACATCTACCATTTAGATCTTTGAAAATTAAATGATCATAGTTGAACATGACAAAATCTATAGTTAGCTACTGAAGTAACTATGCTGTCTGTCACCCCTTCTCCCCAGTGATAGCTACTTCGTTAAGTTATAAATCATTTACTTTAGTTCAGAAATAATATTTTAACTATTTCAGATTAATTGTATGATACTAATTTAACAAGTGAGGACAAATGTGATTTGAGATCAGGTCACAGTCAGGAAACATAAAGTGTAGACTCCTTGAATGTATTTCTGTAGGAGAGTTAGAGATGATAGTGAAGAAGTCATCCACCAGAACTGCAGCTGTTAGTGGTAAACCTTATTGACAAATTGAGAAGAAACTATCTGATGGAAAGTACCCACTGCAGTACTTTCAGTGCAAGTTTATCGGGCTCCATTTATCTAGCAACTGACCTCAGCCAGATGAAGGGCACCAGAATTTGTTGAAAAGAACTGTAAAGTTTTAGCTACATAATATCTCCCTTCTCTTTTACTCTTAGTAGTTTTATGTAAGTAAGAAAATGTAATCACCAAGGTACTTGGAAGAGAAAGGGTGAGCACAGGAACAAAAGCTCAGGTGGATGTTACTATGCTCTGGTTGGGGCCTTAGAAGAGTCCAAACAAATATGGCATGTTTAACTGTATATTTATACATTTATATACATTTTCTTTTTACATTAACTAGAGACAGGAATGCATCCCTTTAGAGAACTTGCTGTCAATATTTTCATCCACTTAGTCCAGTTTCTCTGATTCTCTAGCTGTAGTTATGGACTAGAAACTTGATAACCTTGAATTTTTTTTTCTTTCATTTCAGTTCTATTTGCTGTGGGATTTTTGTTGCTATACTTGTATTTAGGGGAACTCATAATATTAATGACCACTTAAGAACTAAACTCATTTACTAAGAAGCTGAACCTGTGCAACATGATAAGTGAAATATGGTCATTACCACACTCAGGCATAGACTGGACCTGGATTTCTTTCCTTGACTGTGACTGCATGGGAAACCCATGCTGGAGCAGGCTCCTGGAAGGACTTGTGGACCTATGGAGAGAGTAGCCCATGCTGGAGCAGCTTTGCTGGCAGAACTTGTGACTCCATTGGGAAGCATCATGCTCCAAGCTGGAGCACTGCATTCCTGAAGGACTGCACCCCATGGAAGGGACACACATTGGAGCAGTTTGTGAAGAGCTGCAGCCCTTGGGAGGGTGCCATACTGGAGAAGTTTGTGGAGGACTGTCTCCCGTGGCTGGGATCCCTTGTTGGAGCAGGGGAAGAGAGCAAGGAGAAAGGAGTGGCAGAGACAATGTGTGACTGCAGCCCCCATTCCTGGTCTCCCTGTGCCACTCAGGGGTGGAAAGGAGGTAGAGAAATCAGGAGTGAGGTTGAGCCCAGGAAAAAGGGAGGGCTGGGTGGAAGGTGTTTTTAAGATTTGGTTTTATTTCTCACTATCCTCCCCTGATTGCATTGGTAATAAATTCATTTCCCCAAGTTGAGTCTGTTTTGCCTATGACTGCAATCAGTGAGTGATCTCTCCCTGTCCTTATCTTGACCCACACGCCTTTAATCATATTTTTTCTCAATTGTCCAGTTGAGGAAGGGGAACGACAGAACAGGTTTGGTGGGTGTGGCGAAATGAGGCATGGACTCCTGTTGTGATTGACAGAAATCACTTTGATTCTAGTTGTCCAGGGTTATATAGTGTAGCTTCAGCTGGGAGTGGCTAGGCAGTCAAGGCAGAATACAGCTGCAGATCACACATTCACCACACACACGGGCAGCCGCCACACGCTTACCACACACAGAGACCTTGGAGTTTCAAGTTGCCCCATTTGCACCCCACGCACAACAAGCTGTAATCCAAGAGCCTGTCTCCATCCTGGTCAGTAAATCAAGGCCTTAGGTAAAACAATACAAGATCATCTCGACATTTCCCAGGTCTTCTGTTTTTCTGGTTCCCATGCTTGGTTTGAGGCAGCTACAGGCAAGGCACCTGGGGTCCAGCCAGAGTCAAACCACCACAAGCTGAGTTATAGAGTCCTAGTAAGACATTCTGTTTATGGTTATCATATGCTATGCAAACAGTCATGGGGCAAATAACCTGCTATTTTTGAAATTAGAAGCAATATAGCTCAGGTTAACATCAGTATATTGCTTTTGAGACCTGAACTAGAATTCCTGCATTTGATGCCCTGTGTCAGGTGTATGGAGTATTATTCATCAAATGCCATTTTATGTCAGTGGAATTTCTGTGTGCAGAAAAGATGAAAATAAACCCTGGTTTTCTACAGCAAGCTTCTGATCTGCCCCAGTTTCCTCTCCTGGGTTTGTTTCTGAGCAGGAGTTGCTCTGTTCATTGTTATTGTCATTGATTTATGTCCTTGAAGAACTGTGAAGGCATATTTTGTCTTCCTTTATCAAAATATTACATTCACTAATTGCCATGTCTTCTAGGATGTTCTTGGTGTTAATTGTTCCTTTACTGCTGTTTTTTCCCCTCTCTCATTTGCTTTAAATTTCATTCCAGATTTGAATTTCATGTTTTAGGAGCAAGTGGTGGCTTTTTCTTAGTTTTCTCCGTCAATGGAGGGTATTCCTGATAAACTACATAAATGCCAGCCCTGTGAGGATATAGGTGAACATAATAAATAACTTGCATCAGAGCTTGTAGCCTGGCTGGAGGGAAGCAAGAGAGAATATTAAAGATGTAAATAAGGCTATGCAATTTCCAAGCTTATACAGGCTCACAAAAGCCCGGACAAATAAAACCCCCACCTTTCCACTTTTGAGTGTTTAGTTGGAATTTTAGAAAAGTAGGCACAATCTGACAAACGAGTGAAGTGATTTCTTGATCTGGTTGCTGGTTGCTCCTCCTTGGTGCAGGGATATTTACTGCTTTGTCTATCAGTCTTGAAAGAACCATGCCTTGACTCGGGATGTGCATGTCATTCATCCAAGCAGATGCATCTAGCCATGAGTTCTCAAAGGACCAAAAAGAGAGAAATCTGTCTGAACACAAGTAATACTTAAATGTAACAATCCCTGTATATGCAGAAGCATATAATTGAAATGCACTAATGTTATTGTTTTTCTTGGAAAATTACTGTAGATGTTACTTTTCTACTTGATTCATTATCCTTTTGAATTACTGGAAAGTAATTCTTTATGGAGAGATGTGGCAGCTTTTAGGTTTCATTTTTCTGTGTTATCTCTGCTACTTAATGGGTTCTAGTTACACTGCCCTGTATTGCTCCCTTTGTTTGAAGACAATTTTGGAGGTTTATTTTTCCTTTTGTCTCTGAATAGCAAGGGAAAAATTACTAGCTTCACTAAATGTGATCATAACACTTCAAAAAGTAAAGAGAAGTTTGTTGTTTAGGGTTTTTTTTTGTTGGTTTGGTTTGGTTTTTTCTGTTTGGTGATATGTTGGATCTGTTTCACAGGATTTTCCACTGGCCTTGGAAGCTTAGCAAGATGCAGAGTTCTATTTTCAAATATGCATAAGCATGTCTGGGATTCCATGCATTGGGAATATGATACCAGGACTAGAAGGAAACATATATTTGACAAACAGATGAATGTGATCCACTTTCAAGAAACTGAGGTTTCTTTGTTAAAAAACTTCACAAAATTTCTTATCATAGAATCATAGAATATTCAGAGTTGGAAGCAATCCATCAGGACCATCAAGTCCAGCTCCTGACCCTGCACAGGACACCTCAAGAATCACATCGTGTGCCTGAGATTGTTGTCCAAACACTTCTTGAACTCAGACAGGCTTGGTGCTGTGACCACTTCCCTGGGGAGCCTGTTCCAGTGTCCAGCCGCCCCCTGGGTGAAGAACCTTTTTCTAATATGCAGCCTAAACCTTCCCTGACAAAACTTCAGGCCATTCCCTCGGGTCCTGTCATTGGTCATGAGAGTGAAGAGATCAGTGCCTGCCCCTCTTTTTCCCCTCACAAGGAAGTTGTAACTGCAATGAGGTCTCCCCTCAGTCTCTTCCAGTGCCCTCAGCTGTTCTTCCAGACCCTTCACCATCTTCATAACCCTCCTTTGGACACTCTCTAATAGCTTAATGTTGTTTTTATATTGTGGCACCCAAAACTGCCCACAGTATTCAAGGTGGGGCTGCCCCAGTGCAGAGTAGAGCGGGACAGTCCCCTCCCTTGACCATCTGACGATGCTGTGCCTGATGCCTCCAGGACAGGGTTGGTCCTCCTGGCTGCCAGGGCACTGCTGACTCATATTCAACTTGCCATTCATCAGGACACCCAGGTGCCTTTTCTCAGCACTGCTCTCCAGTCTCTCGTTTCCTAGTCTATACACACAGTCAGAGGTTGCCCTGTTCCACATGCAGAATCCGGCACTTGCCCTTGTTCAGCTTCATATGGTTGATGATTACTCATCTCTAATTTGTTGAGGTCTCTCTGCAGGGCTTCTGTACCCTCGAGGGAGTTGACAGCTCCTCCCAATTTAGTGCTGTCAGCAAACTTACTGAGTATTCCTTTGAATCCTGTGTCCAGGTCGTTAATGAAGATGTTGAAGAGAACTGGGCTGAGGATGGAGCCTTGTGGTACCCTCCTAGTGACAGATGCCAGCCTGATGTAACCCCATTCTCTGTAACCCTTTGTGCCCTCCTTTAACACATACAATGATATGCAGCACCCATAGAGGTGGTTAGAGGACAGCTAGTGTTTGTATTGAGAAGCAGAGAGCATAATGATCAGTTAGCAACAGATTTCTCCCAGAGGAAGGCAGAATGGGCAGAAGTCTTGTTTTCCCTCTGGCTTACGCTTAAATTGACCTCTTGGAGTCTAGCTGACCTGCTCTTTTGAATTGTCTGTTCCTCAGGACTCTTTAATTAAAACTGTGCTTTCTTAGTTTAACCAGCCCCTGCAGAGTTCTGCTGTGAAGCTTCATAAGGTCAACATATGCCTCTCCCAGCCCCCATGGCTTTCATGTCTTGTTGGTTCTCTGTTTTTAATTAAAAAGATTTTTCCTTAAATGCTTTCCAGCCAATTAGAGAAATTTTGCACTGAGAAACTTGTTCCAGGCCTGATGTATTGAGAAGCAAACAGAAAGCTCAGTCAGAACCATTGGCACTTTTTTTCTAGAGCCTCAGCTTTCTTTATGCTTTTCAACAGCTTTTCTCTTTTTTCTTTCTTTGCTCCACCCTCCCCCTCCCAATTTAGAACCACTTCCAGCGAAAATAGCTGTTGTTTGATACCTTAGATATAGCACCGAAACATAAAACTGCTGCAGAAAGTATGCTGGACTATATTGGTTACGAATCCTTTTTGCAGACTTGCCTCCCCTTCAGACAAAAAGTACTGTGACTGCTCATATTGAAATGAAATCTTCTTACGAAATTACCGTGTTTCTTTCACATTGATCGTGTGGTGTGATGGCTACCTCTTTGCTTCTGCACACTTGAATTAGGAAACTGGAAGCCTACCTCTCTCTGGAGCTTGTGGAAAAGGAGGCTTAGCACAGCCAAGCGTGCAGGCTCTGTCATGAAGTGCGAAGAGCGGTGTCTCTGTGACTAGCTTTTCTTGAGTTTGCCAGGAAGGTTAGATTCCTTACAAAAATTAAAGAATTTCCCTATCCATCTAAGTCATGTAACCTGGAGATTGAGAAGAGCTAAATGGTCCATTGTTCTTCCATCGGAATTTTGAAAGATGCTATTTTAATGCATTTTGCTGACAAGATTACTTTCCTGAGGTTACAAAATCCCTTCTTTTACTAGTGTGGTTCTGATGTTTCCACATGTAACTCTCTATGTTAAATTCCTCTGTCATTTTTTATCCCCTCCCTTGTAAGCTGTTGCTTACAATGTTGCTCCATTGTTAGTTTAGCCAGTCTCTGCCTAGTGAGATGCTTAGAACAACACCATGATCACAGCCAATGTCAGAATCTTCTTTCCTTTCCCTTTTGTTATTAAAGCCAAATCAGATTTTTTTTACCATATTATTGTAGGAAATTTTTTATGAGTCAGTAAGTATGTCCTAAAGATAATTAAGCTGTGAATTTTAATAAAGTGTTCTCTGGAAACTCATTCTACAGTGAAATAGCCTTGGCTGAAATGATTGATTTTCAACCTTATTCACTCCTTTGCCCTACAGCTATAGCTGTTGCTATTTATGATTTATCAGCATAACTCTGCCTGGAACCACTGATTACTCTGGAGTATCAGGACAAAGGATTTCTGAAGCTGGGGAGAAATAAGTGGAAGATTACATTTTAGAGATGCTGAGGTACATCTACAAGCCTTGTAAGTTAAAACATCTGTATGGCATAGATCTAAAATGTATTGCAGTAATCATTTGTAGAACTGGGTCAGTGATGAAGTCTTCAGCCAGTCTCTCCCTGAATTAAGTTCATACCATTCTGTCAATACCATTTGTGGAACTAAATGTAGTACACTGAAAATCCTCCTTATCTAATCTGGTTTGGGTTTTGTTTTTTCCCTCAGTATTACATTTCCTTTTCAACTATCTCTGAACATACACCAACTCTTCTTAATTTCCAAACTTTTTTCCAATTTTATATTCCACAGGTATAACACTTTAGATGTACTTTTTTTGAAAACCAGTAAACTTTTCTGTTTGTTTTCCAATGTTTTCTCACTATTTTGTGTCTTTTGACAGTTCTTCACTGGTTGCGTCATTGGCAAATTAAATTAATATGTCCTTTACTTTTTGTCCTAGTTGAGTGAAACATTTAAGTAAGCAGTGATCATTGTTACATTCTGCTAAGCAATTATCCAAAATTCAACTGGTAATTATTATTACTATTTGCTTTGCAGTCTTTTGGCAAGCTTCCCATCCCTATGACAGCATTCTTATTCAAACCAAGTGAAATGGATTTTTTCAATTAAGCCTTCTTTAGGTTCCAATATGGGCCTGAATAGTTAGTATTTGAAATCATAGGTTGTTCCCTGGAAGAAAATCAGTTCTAAGTTGTGTGACCTGGTCTGGGATTCTGAATGTTCCATGTTTCTTATATTAAACAAACTTGGTCTATCTCTTCTCTCACTTGTGACAAGTCTTGAGAGATGATCTGCACACTACATGTACGTAGGCAGTTATCCAGTAGAATGTCTATGAAGTCTTAGTTTCATTAACTAGTATGTTTTATGATATTTCTGATCTACTCTTCAGCAGCAGAGATGCTGAAAAGGAGAGAGAGAGGTCGAGAAAGAAGATGAAAATCTTGTTTTCTCTTGATTCCTTATACTGTGACTTTCTGCAAAGAGATTTTAAGAGGAGTCTCTGTGCAGCCAACATCTGCTTTCAGCCCACTGTTGGCTCTCAACCTGCCCTGAGCTGTGAAAGTGCCTGTTCTGCAGAAAGGATTATCTTCATCCCTTCTCAGTGAACCATAAAACATACTTCTCCCCATGCTGTTGGCTTCAAGTGTATGTCTGTGCTGTGCAATGCAATGTTTACATAGGCAATCTGAGCTCAGGGTTTCTATTTCCATATGGTACAATTCAGGACTATCAAGATACTAGCTTGGGACCTGGAAATTGCAGAGTGACATTGCTTTGATGGCAGCCTGAGACTAGTTGATCTGCCTCAGCAGATCAGCTGATGTACAGGGAGTGTTGTTATGGTGTGTCTACACTTGTTTCTATGGAATAAACCCTGGCAGCTCTATGTTGAACTGCTGTGAGCAGTGTAGATGCATTCTGAGGAAGAGCACTATGAAGAAGGAATGTGTGTTTTGGTTCAGCATGAACAGAAGAGTAAGGACACTCCTTTACACATATGCAGTTAAGTCTCTGAGGTAGCTTTGGTACTAGGAGTTATCAGTGTAAGTGAAGTGAGAACTCTTTTTGAGTATTGTCCAGCTGCACAGAAAATCTCTGAACCAGTGTTTTTTGTGTCTTTAGAATCCCAGTTGCTTCCTGTAGCTTTCCTCTCTTGTGATTTTGTTATTCATAGTTTCCACAATTGCAAATTCACTTCCTAGCTTTCCCAAGTTAACCCAATTGATTTATATAGGGTGCTTCTGACTCTACAGTCTGTGTCTCCTATTGAGTTGACCAGACCTGACCTATATCTAGTAATTTTTTTCCTGTTTCTTCATTGTGAATTTGGACAACTACAATCTCTAACCTCCTGCTCTTCCACTTCATCTATTAATTATACTCACAAAAACTTTACATTCAGTTATTCTGATAAAATAGGCTTGGGGGTGCCATTTATTTCTTTTGAGGAACTGATTTTTCCCTGTTGTGTTTAAAGGATTGACATGAGCTGGATTTCTGTTTCTGTAACTATGTTACCGAACTCTTGCAGCAAACCTCTTCTTGTTAGGCAAGATAATTTGTTCCTAGAAATTCATAACCTCTCAGGAAGTCCCTACTTAGCACTTTGTTTTGAGGCCTTGGTTCCATTCAGTGTCCATGTTTGACTAAAGTGTGATGTTGAGTTAGTTTAGCTAAACACTACAGCCATGCTTAGGTGTTGAAGTTCTTACATCACTTTAAAGTTGCCTTACCTCAATAAACATCTGTAAGTCTGGTTTAAATCAGTTTGAATCTGTGTAAAATCATTGTGTATGATGAAAAGGATTGTTGGCTTATACTCTGTTATGCCACTTTCAAGGGTCCTAGATGAGTATCAGTAGAAGTGATCTGCATGCATGATTAGTACTTTCATATGCTACTACTACTTTGTGAAATGGGGATAAGGTACTATGTATGTAAGTACATATGTATATAAGTACTATGGAAAACCTGTAATCTGCAAATGAGTTATGAAATGTAGGCAGTAGTACTTATAAGTTAAGCTTGATCCATTTTGAATTTGTCACAGTATGTGATTCTGGTAACATACAGTATGATATCTTCCTTCATAAGCTGCTCTGAGAGTGATTTGCATTCTGTGCTGCTACTAAGCATGGATCTCACAACCTCTGTTGGAAAAATGGACTCTTATTTATCTTGCAGGAGGAGATACTTAAATATCAACGAGCTCTTTTTGACCCCTTTTTCTCTCTAGAGCCATATCCCATAGGATTCTTCTGAGGAGATCTCTGAAGTCGTTAAAGTCTGCTCTCCTAAAATCCAGGGCTGTGGTCCTTCTTATTGCCAGGTAGATAATTTTTTGAAACCTTCATGAAATGGTTTTTCAGGTATAAAGAAAATGACCTTAGAAGTGCTTCAGGCACAGGAAAAGCTTCCATAAAAGTTCACACTTTCCTAGACTTCAATGTCAGTTAGCCAAAACCCAAAAATCTGTGGGATAAAAGCTTTGCTAATTCTAGTGCTCACAAAGGTACTTGTCAAATCTTGTCTCCTCTGAGGTTTTCCTGCATTAAGGTCTAGACCCAGGAGCAGACAAAATTTACATCAGCTAATTTAATAAACTATTGATTCTCCAGTAGAACTTGCATAATATTTGTAATGGTGGTTCTCAATAGAAGAAACCAGAGCAGCAAGGCAGGCTGGAGAGTACATGGAGTGCGTAATAAAACTAATGTCAGGTTCCAGAGTGTTACTAGTGTTCATTTTCACAGAGGGAGGAGAGATGTCAGGAAAGGCAATATTGTCCTGAATAGAATTTCAACCCTTCCCCTTTAGTTCCTTTGTACTGTAGGATGACAAATGCTTTATGAACTGTATGCACCCCCTCCTCTAGTCAGCTCTTTACCTGCACATTTTTTAGGATTTATCTGTTAGTTTTGACCATTTGTTTCTCAAAAATTTACTTTCTTCCAGCTATGGTATCTCGTTACCTGTTGCTACTTTTCTCCCTCCACTTTCTGCTGGAGTTAAGGTATTGCATATTCAAAGTTCTCTACCCTTCAGTCAAATTTTCTGTTTATAATTCCCAGAAAAGCTTATACATTATCTGAAAGGAAGTTCAGCTTTTGGTGTGAACCTGTCTCTGCATCACTATCTGATGTCAGAAACAAAGCTTTTTCTTTATTTCTTCTTTCTCATCCCCACTCCCCATGCTGCTAATAGGTATTTCTTCATTTCCACTGGCAGAGGGGTGGCCTTGCTGTGCAAAGTTACAATACAAAGCAAATGCTATTTAACATGATTGGGATACTGAACAGTTAATATTGCAGCTTATTCCTGAAAGGATTTAATTTTTTGTCTCTGCTCTGATTGGAAATTTCTTTTATCAAACCCTTGAAATGACTGAACAAGTGTAATTGTCCTTAAGTACCTTGCACTGAGAGGTGTTTCATGGCTTCTTTCTGTGATGGCCAGAACCTCAAATATGATGTCTTAATTTCAGAATGATGATTAACGATTACACTTCCCTGTACCTGCTGTCTGAATCTCCAGGTATTTTACAGACATTAAGGAATGAAACTTCCCAAAATTCTTGACTATTTTCGCTTCACAGTTCCAGAAAGTGAGACAGGAAAATGAAGTAACTAGCTGAAGTTTGCATAGTCAGAGGTAAAATCAAGATGTGTGGCCTTTTGATATTATTACTTCAATTTTATATGCTAAAGTATTTTTCTTACAGATACAGGATTGGTTTACCATGAGACAAGTGGGAAAACAGACATATATTAGTATAAAGCAGTATCATTTAAATAAATTATTTGTAAGAATCTGTCATCTCTTTGGGTTTTTTATGGGTTTTGAGAGTACTCATTGCCTTCCTCAGGATAGCAGACCACTGAGCATGACCTGCACGGGATGCTGTAGGGTGTATTTGTAGTTCTGTTAAGTTTGACTTTATAGCCTCCTTCGCTACATGCTTTTCTCAGCAAACTCTTTAGAGCAAATTAGAAATCAGTTTAGTTAACATATGTCATCAAGTCTGTAATCTCTATTGTAGAACCACATGCTCAGTATCATTTTCCTGACCATTCTTCCCTCTTCGGGAGGGGAAGGTTATTTCATGTGTGTGCAGTAGTAATGTATACCCTGTCCCAAAGTGCCTTGCTCATAAGCAGTCTAGGACTTAGTTGGTAACTGTATCACTTAGAAAGCCAATCAGAAGTTGCTAGCTTCTAAAGTAAAATTGGCAAGAGATTTTCCCTTTTGAAGGAGCTCAAAATAGAAACTACTTTATATGCTGAAGTGTCTTCTTTTTTCATCTTCCCTCATTGTAAATTCAGACTATTTCCCTTTTATATAAAGGTTGCAGTCTTTTGTTGTTTTTCCATAGCTTCAAAGTACTAATGAGCAGAATCTTGTTCAAGCATGTTGTTCTTCAAGGGACCCCCTTATAAAATAGCAGACTGTTCTTTCCCCTTAGGTCCAGTCTGCTAAGTGAGTTGCATATAGTGTCTAGTGAAAGATTTCTTAAGCATATCTGTTCTGTGAAGGGCCATCTCCTGAGTTCTTTTATTTAAACTGTAAAACGCAGAAGCTTAGAACCTGAACTGGCTATGTTGTGCCTTGCTGTTTACCTGGAAAAGCAGGCTTAAAGTTGAGCTTTGGATCTCCAACCCAGCAAAGTGGGATTTTGGTGTTTGTTTTCCAGAGGCTGCTGCATGGGAAAATTGAGTATGTGCACTGGCGTAGCTAAAGGCAAAACTAAAGAATACCTGTTGGAAATTGTCCCTTGTTGCAGTTTGTGTGCATCATGTCTTATCCTCTGAGTTTTCAAGTTTGATGCCCAAACTGGAAATCTAATGTACTTCTTTGGTAGTCAGCAGAGAGTGGCTGATCCAGGGTAGTTTTGAACAGTTCAGATGGGCTTCTTGCCATAACTCACTATCTGGTCATCTTTTTCTCTATTGATTACATGAGGAGTTTTAGATAGAGCAGACTTTTCATTGAGTACCTAAGTTCAGTGCTTGAAGTTAAGCCACTTAAAAATTATCCTTTCACTCTGCATTTCAAACATTTGCTGTTTTCCAGATTAGTATCTTGAACTCGTAGAAAAATGCATCTTTCTAATGATGCTGTGTTATTTTATTCTGGCACTCACTATTCTGCAATGCTCATGAATAAAACTTTTAGGAAAGTTTTTGATTCCGTGATGTTTTTCTTCTCTTATAAATCTTCTCCAATTTTTGTATCTAAAGTATCCCCTAAGCAAAGCAAAGAAAAGAGAGTACTATATTAAATTACTAGACTAGAGGAGCTAAGAAACAAATCAATGGTCACTGAAATCAAATTTGTAATCTCATGAAGTATTTCCTTTGAATCCCAGCTGAGACATCTTGCAGAATTAATATTAAAGAAAAAAAGTCTAGTAAAATGTTATTTATCTGTTTCTCAGAAAGTAAACATTGCCAGCTTTAACAGATTGTGGTAGGTTGACCCTGACTGAGCACCAGGTACCCACCAAAGCTGCACTGTCACTTCTCCTCCTCAACTGGACAATTGACAGGAAAATATAACTAAGGGCTTGTGTGTCAAGATAAGAATGGGGGCAGATCACTCACCCATTACTGTCATGGGCAAAACTGACACGACGTGGGGAAATTAATTGATTTTATTACCAACGAAATCAAGAGTACGATAATGAGAAAACCAACTCTTAAAAACACCTTTCACCCAGCCCTTCCTTCTTCCTCAGCTCAACCTCACTCCTGGTTTCTCTATCTCCTTTGCCCACCACAGGCTGCAGGTGAATCTCCGCTCCAGCGCCTGGAGCACGTCCTTCCTTCTGCAGTGACCTCGGTGTCTGCAGAGCTGTTTCTCTCACACAGTCTCACTTCTCTCTCCACCTGCAGCTGTTTTGGGGTTTTTTTTACACCTTCTTAAATGTCTTAGCCCAGAGGTGCTACCACCATCACCGATGGACTTGGCCTTGGCCAGCAGTGGTTCCTCTTGGAGCTGGCTGGCATTGGCTCTGTTGGTCATGGCAGAGAAACTTCAGACTGCTTCTCACACAAACCCCCCGCAGCTGCCCCACTACCAAAACCTTGCCCCACAAACCCAATACACAGATGCAGCAATTGATTACTAAAGGAAGCGGGTTTTTAAAATGTAGTACAGCTAGTGAAAATTTTGTCCATTATTTTTTTTTACTTTCTGTTAGAAGAATGTATCTGCAATGTCCCTTTACACATACAGAGCCTGGAGCTTTGTTTTACAAGGTCTTATGCTGATTTAAAATAAATTAGATTATTTATTGTGTACTCAAAATACTAATTCAGATAATAGGCATGCTTTAGGTGTATGTAAAGGGAATCTGTAGGCAAACAGTTGATACTGAATAGGGATTTGAAGATTTTGTTGATGCCCATTGGAAGATGTAAGCATTTGCCTCTCTTCTCTGCTGCCCTTGTTGTACTTAGTTTGCTGGAGCAAATGTTGGATGAGCAGAGAAATTCAAACTGGCAACTCCTGAATCCTAATCCCGTTAATCCGTATCTTTGGCAAATCACTTAATCTTAGTGTACCTTCATTTTTCTATTTATAACCTGGAGTTCCACCTGTTGTTTTAAATTAAATAATCTTTGGACATACAAGTTTTGGCTGGATAGGTAAAACTGAAGGTACTTAGCTCTCTGTGTAGATCAGATTTGAAGGAATCGAGGCCTTATTGAACTTTCACTTTTTTGTTAGTGATAAACAGTTAATTTTAGACCGATGCATGTAAACTCGAAGCTTCGTTCCCTTAAAATAATTTAGCCCTTCTTTAAATACAGAAAAAAGAGTGAGTAAAACTGTATAAACATTTGAAATTTAAAAATGCTAACATAAAAAAGCCTGTAATAGCAGTCTTTCTTCTGTTCTTCCCTCCCCCCTTCCCCAATTCAGACTCAGAAGTTTTTTCCTATGGGAATTTTTCTGCCTTTTAACAGTTCTTTGGATGATATTAAAATCGGTGCTGCAGGAAGGAAGGAAAGACTTTATGATAGATAGAACTGGATTTCAAGAGTAATACTATTCATGTGAAAACTAACCAAACCTGCAGAGAGCAAATATGAAAGTGTCGGCTCTGTTTGTTGTGGTTTGGTTGCAGAGATTGTCACACAGGGTGTACACAGTCATCTTTAACTCTTTCAGACCTGGCATCATTTCAGCAGAGTGTGAGGTGAACCATTCATTTTAGCCAGATTGTTAAAATTTATTGGGTTGACTGGACCCTTTTCTTACTCTCTTTGTAAGTGAGCATTTGCTAAATGTTTGATAAAAAATTAAGTATCAGTCAAATATATCTGATACTTAATTTGTGCATATTTGTGTGATTCTATTTTTAGTTGGTACAAATGAAGCATGTAAAAATTGTAAAAACTCAGATTATGAAAGTGACATCATACAAGGATATTGGTCTTCTCAATGGCCTTTTCTTTATGAAGCATTTTTAATGTAATGGGGGTATAGATAGAGAAGAATTTTACTTTTTACTGACGGCTACTCTGCAAGGCAGAGACCTCACTATTAAGTCAATTCTAAGGAATGGCTCTAAGGTATTTTCAGAAGAAGCTTGGGGAAGTGTTAAGTTAAACTAATATTTTAAGCAGCCTCAGAACACTGGATATATGCTTGCTACTAAGTCTTCTTAGAAATTTATTTATTTGATTTGTAAAATCATTTGCAGGCACCATAGCAAAAGGAATTTACTTAACTCCTCAAGTTACACAATAATGACCAATTTCAAGCTGGAGTGTAGTAGCAATTGATGGTGGTAGAGGAGCCTGAATCATCAGGGATGTGTCATCAAATATATCCTTACAACATAGGAATGTCATTGTTCAAGTTATAGGCAGAAGTTTTTCTAAAATCTTGTTTTCTTGTTTCTGTAGTAGCTTCTTGAGGAAATACAAGCAAAAATATCTCTGCAGAAGAGATGATTTAAAGAAAATATCAAGAGAGTTTTCTCCAAAATACTGTGATTTTAAGGTATTAAGGTATCCAAGAGTGACTGTTCTACTCCTCAGGAACCTTTTCAGATCACTTTGAATTTGAAATGTTTTCAAGTTAAATGCAGATCTGTCAGATATTGTCCTTGAGCCTTAAAGAAAAAATAACTTTCATTTGTCTTCTTTGATGATTTTGAGGAGAAACAAAACCAAATAAGCAAAAGTGATAACACTGAGAAAGAATTGTAACTGAAGGCATCTCACAGAAAATACCTTCAGTGAAGCTTCTGAGACTGCCTCCCATCTGCTGTTGTCAAAAGTGCAGCACAGAACTTCTTGGGCCTTGAATGCAATCAGGGCGACATGGAGGCTGCTAATTTTTCTGCACAAATATTTATTTCCCCTTTGTTAACCGAGGGATTGTCAGATATACTCAGTATGGAGTTCTTCCGTCATTTCACTACTTGTACTGAGTTTTTTTAAAGCTTGTTTTTAATTCAGATCAGTTTTGTATTTAGGTTTATAAACAGTTACTCAGACAATTGGTTTTGCAAACTGAAAGAGCCATGAACTGTTAGGGGCATGGTGGAGGTGAGAAATTGTCGAGTTTGCTACTGAAGGAATGTACACTGGTATTCCAGCTTCAGTGTACAAATTGAACCCTACCTGATGAAATATGCACATTTTGCTCTACTGAACGCTATATGTGTTTCAGCTCATTCTTCTTAGAACTATAAACATGATCACTTGCAATTCTTGGCTAAATTTTGTTAAAGAAAAAGATCTATTTGTGTGAAATTTTATATCTGTTTCTAGTCCTGATGACTGTGTACCTTAGTATAAAAGTAGGCAGCAAAATACAGAAGTGATTCTAAAAACTTTATTAAATTATTTTAACCAACATTATTTTACCTCTCCTTGCTATGATAGTTATAAATTAAAACTACCTACCAGACTAGGTTAAGTAGCTTTCAATGGAGGTCTCAAATATAATTAGCTTGTTCATTATTACGATGATTCTAGCAGAAACTGGGGAAGTTTGGGCATAAGTGGCAGTAAATGTCATTGACTAATTTATAGCTCTGAAATGAAAATTAATAAATTAGGGGAAGAGGAAAACTGTTATGTGGTGCTTCACAAGCTGGAGCAGGATTGTGGATGGGCTATCATTATGAACAAGCTTTTTATTTTCCCTCCCCCTCTTAAAAATACCAGAGGATGAACAGTGCATACACACACTTCTCTGAAATTGTGACAGTGGATCAGACTCAGTGGGATATGTTGGGAATCAGCTGGGTGACTTTTCACAGAATTCAGTTTTGGCCTTAAGTGAACTATTTCTGATTCTACTAGAGTTAATATCTTTGAAAGCTGTTGCAGAGTTTGTTTTCCCATTTCTGCATGTGTAACTATATAATTTTTTTCCAGTCATGTTAGCATACAGGTGAGATCCTGAAAGGATACTGTCTTCTGCAGGTTTAGCCTGGTCTGGATGCTACTTCTACATAATGTCCTTTGGTTCTCTTCTATAGTTTTAGCATGTGACTTCCATGCTTGAGTGTCAGAAGACACCTAGGGATCACTAAAACATTGTGGTGGTTCAGTTGCTTTGTGCGTGCACATTGTTGCAAGCTTTAGGTGCACTGAATTAGATGTATTGTGATAAAACTACAGCATGCAATCCCCTTGCTTCCAAGTATTGGAACGGGCCAAAAGTATCAAGACAGGAGCTTGGAAGACAGCAAAAGGGAAGCAAATTACCTCACTGGTTTTGAAGGAGTTTCAAAATTCTAAAGGATTTTAAATTTTTTCTTGTTGAAAAGGAAAATTCCAATCCCAGAATGTTTTACTTGAGTCACAAGTGAGTTTGAAGAAGCTGCCCAGTAACTACATTGTCTGTGTAGGCTTTGTCTAGCGTGGAGGTGAAGGTATTGTAGTAGAGATGTTTTCCACGTTTTAGGGAGTGGGAGGAAGCACAGCATGGTCCATTATTTCTTAATGCAGCCATCTTCAATTATAAGTACATAAGCAGATCGGAGCACAGAGGAGCACCTGTTCCCTGGCATTTTCTGGACACTGAGAGTCTAAGTGTATACCTTTTGTTGATGGAACAGCATAATGTCTGTGTGCAAGTTCAGACATCTGAATAACTGGCAACTGGGTCTTCTCCCTGTAAAATTGCAGGCATTCTTCTCATATCATACTGTCCTCCCTTGCATTCCCTCTTGTTGGCTACAGTCCCTCCCTGAAATCTTCTATTTCAAGGGCAGAGTCTGCCAAAGATGCATTGGCAAGAAGAGCAAATTTTGCCTCTGAAGAGGCAGTGTCACTCATTAGCATGTGAGAAGAGTGATTGTAAATAAACAACAAATTATGTTGAGTTCTGTGTAGTATTAATTCCAGAAACGTGTACAAGGACAGGTGGTTGACTGGGTAAGTAGAGGTACCATTATTGTTTAGCAAGAACTGATCCCTACACCCAGTTAAATGCTTGGCACAGTATCCCAGAAGCCGTATTGTAAAAAGAACCAGTGATACAACCTTTATCTTAGTGTTACCTCTAGTGTCCCTGGTTTTTCAGTTGATCTTATCAGGTGCATCAAGAAAGTACATGTGCGTGCCCTGTAGAGTTGTCCAGTATTTAGTTAAATGCTGTTGCCTGTAATGAATTTTACAATCCCACATTGTATCTTTAATATAAATAAAGGGAATATACAAGACTGTATATTTCACCACAGAGTGCAAATGGGTTGCCCATGAATACTGCAAGTTGGAACGTGTTCTTTTAGAAATTGTACTTTCATTACCCTGAAAGCAATATAATTTTGTTTTCTTCACAATCATTTTTTTTAAATGGCTTTGAAAGCAAACCACCATGCTTCACGTGGCTATGAAACATTTATAGTTAGTTTATTCTACTTTGCAGTGGAAAAAGCTTCAGCTCAGCATTTAAGAGAAGGATATCCTACTGATTCAGTTTCTTGGGGTAAGAGCTAGACAGGAAAAAGAGACATATTCTAGTCATATGCCTAAGATAAATTGGAAACTGAAGCTGTTGTCTTCTCTAAATTGAATGCATCTGAGACTTTACTAATAGCTTAATTAAATCTGCAGTATCGTGTCAGCATAACCTGATCTAATTGCTGGCTAGTGAGGTACTGCCTTCTTGCATCCTTCTTATTGCAGCACTTGTTCAATCTCGTGCTGATCTGTCTCGGCGTGCTAAACTGGCAGCAAACTATTCAGTACTTCTGCTGCTTGAGTTAGTTTTCTCCCAGCATAGCACATTGAAATGTGCCAGTGCAAGGTCACAGGAGAGGTGGAACACAGAGTGTGGTATTCTGCGACCATGGCTGAACTCAAGTCACCAACAGTTCCTAACTGCAAAAATCCCAGTGTTGACAAACCTGCCCTTAAAATACAGGTCATACTGTTTTGTATTGATGCTTGGCTCAGTCTAATTAGGTAATGTAGTGAATAGAGTAATATTTTGCTTTGAAATCTCCTTTACAGAGCAATACACTTGTTGAGTTTATAGCCAGAAAGTACCATTAGGCCATGAAGTCTGACCTGTGTAGCACATCATTAAACTTCACTTAGTAACACCAGTATTGAGCCAAAACACTTTTGTCTGACTGAAATATAATTTGCATATCTTCCAGAAGGGCATTCAGGTTTGATTAAGTCATGTGAGCCCGAAGGGGCCGAAGGGCCCCTGGGAAAAATAGCAGGAGGAAGCAGTCAGCTGCTGGAACTGCCAGAGCAATTAGGCTGGCCTGCAGCCCGGTGCCCATGAAGTACTGAGTTTTCATGGGAAGGAGGGCTTCTGGAAATAGCCTGGTCTCAGACACTTTCCTCAGGAAGGCTGATCCCTGTGTAGGCAGGCTTGCAGTAGGGTGGCCCTTGTGCACGCTCCACACTGCTGCTGCTGAGAGAACAGTTGGCTGTGGAGACTGCTTGTGATGATAGAAGGGCCAAGTGAGAAAGGAATTGTCGTGATAGGGGCTAGGGTTGTTTGTTGATAACTTTTGTTTTGTTTTGTTTTCTTGGAGATCAGAATTTAACAAGACTTACTTGATTTTGAGCTGAAATGTATCATTAGGGGCTAGTAAAATCAGAATCCTGAATATGCTACTACAATCTCAACTCGTGGCAGTCTTTAACAATGTGATTTTCTTCACCTTAAAGAAAATGTTTCTAAAACTATGTTTTAAAATTAAAATTATGTTCTTTTAAGTGTTTCATAAGTTTAAGTCAATTTCTTATTCTTTTTGATAAGGAGTAAGGAAATATCACTATAAGCCTCTCTCTGTGAGGCATATTTTGTAAGCACATGATCATTCTTGCAGCACTTCTGACTCTTTTTCAATTCTCACCATCATTCCAAAGTTCTGGGTATTTCAGATTGGTTAAGTGCTGGTAACTGAGCCTCTCTCCTTGACATTTCTGTGTTTACTCGAGACAATATTATTCTCCTAATCACATTTTTCTAAGTATTTGTGGTCACCTTCTTCTCCTCTAGTCTTTGTAGAAACTATTTACCCAGGTGGAGCCCTCTGCTTTTTTTGTTTCTAGACAGTGTTTCACATATGAGGATACTCTAAGTCATACATGTGAGCCAACTATGCCAGTGAGGTTTTACCATATTACTACTCGTTCCTTTTAAATTTTTAGTGTTTCCTAAATTTGTATGTGGCTCACAAATGAGCTATACTTAATTCTTTTTCTCTTCTAGGCCATTAATTGAAAACTTACTTTCAAATTAGAATTAAGGGGATATTCTTAGGGTTCCGAAGAGAAATACATCTCCAAAGTAGTGATTCTTCATCCTTATTTTGAGATGTAACAGGCCGCTAATGTGTTTAGTGGTTGTTTTGAATAATTCAAATTTTTTTAATCACAGCACTGTTCAGTATAAAGTGTAACATCTCTCAAGGTCTAGCTGTTATTTAACACTTTTTTACATCTAGACTTTTGTTCACCTTTGAAAAGATTACTTAATTCATCAGGAAACTTTCATGTTTGGTAGGTATTAGTAATTAACTAATAAAATGCAGTATTTTCTGTTTGAATATTTTGTTTGGGAGTACTGTCACAGTGGCCGTGGTAGAGGTGCCTAGGTTATCCCAACCAATGGCAGCACTTTAAGCCTTATTTTGACCCCATCCTTGCTCTCTTTGATATGCTGTGTGCTGTTGTTAGGTAGGCACTTCAGTCAACGTAAGCCCCAATCTTATGGTTCTTAAGTGCTAAAGTGACTTGACTTCAGCTTTTTTCTACTCCTATAAAATTTCCCAGGTGTTTCAGGCTTTGAAAATCACTTCTCAGTAGTGCTAAGAGCTTGTCAGTCAACCCTCTTCAAAACTCTCACAGAAATTATGAACATCTGCTTTTAATTTTTTGATGTTAAGTACCACTCCACTACTGACATCTTCGCAAATTATCATTGAAATGGAAAATGTTTTGGATTATGCAGAAAAAGGATGACATGTATCAGATTAAATACAGTGCACACTTTTTCTGAGCACTACTTTATTTTCCTCCCGTGTAGCAAAATGTCAAGAGGACTAACATTGCTACACTTTTCTCCTGATACGCCTATCATTATCTTTGCCTTTTTGTCCCCTGATTTTTTTTTACCAGGTTCATTTTGTTTCTCTTCCCAATTTTCTGCAAATTCCTGGCTTCTCAGTATTATTTGCTGCTGTCAGCAGGCTCTTTTTCACTTTGTATTATTTGTTTTTATACTGCTTAGAAGTCTGTGAAAGGTATCTATGCTAACACTAGATGAGTTTTACTTGAATCTTCCAGTTGAAATATATCAGAAGGGTAGTTAAAATATTGTCAGTGTTTGGCAGAGAACTTAATCTCTCCTACTATCTGAATTTCATCTTGGGTAGACTGTGTGACTTTTGGAAAGGAATATACGTGACATTTCATCCAAATGAAGTATAATACAAAAACGTGTCCATAAAGATGTTTGTCAGCACTGTGACAATGAAATTTGTATGAAGTAAGCAAGAATGATAAGTGTTATGAAGAAACTAGGAAACAGCAATAGCATAATGCTTCAGAATAGTCTTTGCATAATGGAGGAAGTGATGATATAATTTATAGACTTGAGGGAAGTTTCTGCACATTCCTAATTTTAGAATATTATGACATTTACAGTACTGTATTCCTGTCAAGTTTTTAAATGGCCGTTCCTTGAGGTTTTTTGAGATAAACAAGTTCTTATACTATTGAAATAATTAATACTAACTGCTTTCCTATTCCATATACTGCCATGTATTCCATGTACTGAACCAATTCCATAGCAGTTAGTTCTTCTTTGTTCATTTTATAACTTGTACATGAAATTAGGTAAAGGCTTGGACAAAACATCGTTTTATTCTTTGCATGACTTCCAAAACATATGAAGGAATAAATAGGCGAAAATTTCAGTTTCAGAAACAGGAAATTATAACACAGGATGAAATTTTCAGTGCTTAGGCAACACTGTAAAGTTTCTAAAAAGGTTCCTTTCCATAAATGAATTTATCTCTGATCATCCATATTTTACTCTTTGTAATGGAAAAATAGATTTTTAAGCTGTGAAAATCCAAAAGCAGGTCTTTCAATTTACTCAAGTTAGAGTGGTTTGCTGTAACACTGTTTGCTGTTCATAAAGTTGAATAATAAGTCTTCTAAATAGTGATAGAAACTGACAGCAAAGGCAAAATACGCCTTAGGTTGGCATGTCAGTCCAGCTGTGGGTGGATTTTCAGAATTTTGAGCTCTTTAGCTATCAATAACCTGCTCTCTGTAGAGAAATCTAAGCTGGTAATTCTAAAATTAATTATCACACTTTCAACTACCAGATAGTAATGAGTAACTCTTGAAAAAAAAACCAAACCAAAAAAACCCAAAACTTCAAAAGGGTATGTACTCCCATTACGAGGAAAGAAAATTGACTTCTCTGGAATACCTTAAGGCAGAGATGGCACTTTTGAAGGAGATGCACCTTTCCAAGTCAAACGCATAAGAGAGGGTGGAACTAGCTGCATCTAATGACTCTTTTGCCCAGAGCAAGGGATGTTCCAGTGTCGTTTAATAAAATGAAGCCTCTGAATGCTACAAAACAGAGGCTCATACACCATTGCTGGGTACTAAAGTGACTGGTTAAAGATTCATTTGTCCTTAATTAAGGTGACCCTAAATTTCTTCAGATGGTGGCTACTGGAGGATATAATTGAAGGCACCTGGCACTTATACACTAACTTGAGTTCAAGATTTTACTCTTGTGATTCTTCAGTAGATAAATTCAGAATGATTTATCCCTTTAATGCTCTAGCTTTAATAACCATAAGCTATTTCCTTAATGATTTAGAATTGTGTGATGCAGGAGATAGTTAAGCTTACTCTTCAAGAGAATAATTTCCTGCTTTTACACTAACACTGACTTTTTTTTTTTTAATGGGGCTATTATAGATTTCAGTCGCATTCTCTAATCACAAGTACTATAATTTATTGTCTGTCACTCTCTCTTGTGTGCTTTGGAGGTAGGAACATTTTGTGGACTGCAATCTGAGGAAGGTGATGACATTGTAGAAAGAAGAGTTTTCCTGGGAATCCTATGGCCAGTTGCTCAAGGAGGCTTGCAAGGAAACTGCTTCTTCCCAAGGAAGAAAACTGAGCCTGTGGTTAGATAAGGACTTTTAGGTTGGCACTGGTGAGGGAAGGGAGTAGTTCTTGCCTTTCTCTCTGCTCCTGATTTTCTTTGTCGGGGTGCAGTTGGCTGTATAGTGAAGAGAGCACAGAGCTGATCCAAACAAAAATAAACTGGAAAAAAGAAATTACTTTTCAGTTTAACTGGTTTATTGTCATATTCACAATGGGGCTGTACAGACATCTGCGCTGGAATAATTGAGAAGATTATAGGAATGAAAGGTAAGGAGGAGAATAGGACTGCCCTTTTCAGTACAAAACCTGGTATGAAATTTATGTTTGTATTACAGCTTTGCCTGATAGTGATATAAAGGGCCTAGTAAGCCAAACTTGCTCTTAAAACCATAATTTTCTCTTCCTCAGAAAACAATTTATATATAACTTCAGATCTCTTGTTTACAACTGTAGCACAAGCTATCAGCATCTTGCTAAATTTGTCTTGTCTGGCTTTAACTGTATGGTAAAGAGTGGGAGTCAAAGCAGAAAGATGAGTAGTATATTGGCTCAAATAAAATTTTACTGAAAACACCCTGGTGGCAGGTGTTTCTAGTGTCTTCCTGAACTTTCCATACAGAAAGTATTATGGATGCTTAACTGACAGATGCTAATTCCTCTGTGATGTAGGTCCTAACCTTTTCTCAGTTTATTGTTCTTCTCTTCATTCCAAAGTAGTCAGAATATTTTTTCTATTTTTTTCCAAAAGGACACCCACTGATGATGAAGTAGCTTTTTTCTTTTTTATGACTTTCTCTTGTACATCATAATTTGCTATACATGCAGAAAAGAGTTTGAAGAAAACTATGCATGCTTTACTTAAACCATAGATAGTAAGGAAGTTGCTTTTACGAGCAACTTTAATATATCTCTGCCCTTCTCACACTGTGAAAAAGGCTGTAGGGGAACCAAGAAGGTCTGCCAAAACTGTTTAGCCAAATGCCTAAACATATCCTCCAACCACACTCATAATGCTTGGGCACAGCAGACCCAGACTGAGTCAGACTGACAGCGCTTCTAGAATAATTCTGTTTCAGATGTTAAAATTAGTGGATGGATAATGAAAGCACTTCTGCTGACTGCAAGTACATTAGAATAACAGAGTGAAACACACCACTGCAGACAGTCAGGAGACTAACATTAATCAAACTGTTCACCTGTATTTTGTATTGAAGCTTCCCAAAACAAACAAAACCACCGAAAACATTAGTCAGGCTATTACCAGTGGTTCCTTCGTCTTGACAGTACCAGCTCAATTCAGAGCTGGTTAAGCCTAAGGATTCTTTCTCTTCACTAAGTAATGCTATCTCTTGCACTCATCTCCTGAGCATATCCACTTGTATTAAAGTGCCTTCATGTGACAATACTTGAAAGCCTCCTTCAGAATTTGTTGTGCCCTGTGTTTTAACTGAGCAGTTTATGTTAAAACCATTTCTGCTTCCCTTGCCTGTTCTCTTCTTCCCCTCTTCTCCCTTCTCCTTTTTCCTGAGTAACTGTAGGGTGAGAAAAGAAGGAGTTTTGCATTTCAGTACACTTAATGTAGCCAAGAGGTTTGTTCATTGCCGCTTTGTACTTTCAGGCAAACGAGAAAATTTAGATTAATAGGCTGTTTATTCTTTTGCATGTTCCTCAAATCAAAGGCGCTGGATTGCATTATTAAAGCAGTTTTGTGTGGCAGGCTTGGAACTGTCCTCACTGAGCTGTACATGAAGAAAAACGATTGCTTTTCATCCCCCACTCATTATGCAGATTGGCACAGGAACACTGTTAAATGTGGTATCATGTACAATCACTTAAAGACCTTCCTTCTGGACAGCTAATGTTGGGCTCCAATTTCACAGGATGATCAGTCTTGAAACAGACAAGGAAAACCCTAGAAACAGAAACACTTAGGTCCTTATATTTTAAAAAATTAAGTATTAACCAGTTTAATAAAGAGAGGTTTTGTTCAGAACACTAGTGGCTGTCTGCTTTGCAATGATCTATTCATTGATGATTCTGTTCATTTGTTTCTCATCTGCTCAGTTAGCAATAATGCCTAATTTAGGCTTTCAGCAATGGTCTACCCAGCCAAATTAACAAGGAAAAGTTTCAACACTATTTTGAGACTAGACACATAACTGAAGGATCTAGCTAGTGTTACTGAAGGATCTGGCTAGTTTGGGAGGCATGACTCTGTCCTGTGGATGTTCTGTACAGAACAGGCAGTAGTGTATCTCTGAGTCTCTGATTACATTAGGTACTCTGTTTTTTATTCTGTGACATGAGAGTCTCTCGTGACACCAGGTCTTCTGCCTTCAAAGTAAAAAGTCTGGGGGATGTAATTTATGAGAAGAGGATGAGATTATGCCTCTCTTAGGTAAATAGGAGGAAACAAGCTGCTTTGCCTTATGGTTCTACTTCAGCTCAAGCTAACACTCAGAGCAAGTTGTATATTCAGCATTACATTCATCATCTTAGGAAATGGCAAGATCTCTATTGTGTGCAACACACCGGCATCGCCAGGTGCACAGTGGGAAGTAAGCAGTGTCACAGTTACCAAGCTGGCTGAACCTCTGCACTTTCCTTATGTAATAGTAGGCATTCTTCAATCAGTCTCAGACTGAGGCAGGATGGAATAATTATGGTTTTTCTCATTGCATGCTGTGTTCTGATTTTGCAGTCCCTTTGCCTGAATTAGAGCCCTCTTGTTGGTCTGTCTGAAATGTAGTTTCTGCACTTACATTTCTCTGAGGTACCAGTGCTAAGTTCTCCAAGTCTCCTTAGAGAGAAGTGTTTAAAGAAAACATTATATGTAGGCTTCTTTATAAGGTGTACTGTCATCTTCCACCTGAGGACCCTGTAGAATTCCTCCAGCCACTCCCATATTTCTCTTCTCTATGTTGGTTCGCCTCTGTATCACAGATCACTGGGTTTTCGCTGACAGGTAATAAACATTTTCATTCTCAAAGGGTTCTTAACCTTTTCTGGGGAAATGAGACTGCCAGTGCTTTGGGTTTTAGGGTTTTGTTGGTTTGTTTTCCATCTTTGCATGGAAGGGCAGTGTATCTTTTCTACCCGAAACATGCAAATGTACTAGTGTCTTGTAACTGCTATACCATACTTCTGGGGACAGTATCAATTTTGGTCTTTTTCTAACTTTTCTGTTCTCTAGATTGTTCATTCATGCCGTGTTTTCTATTCTTACTAATGCTTACAGGCATTATGAGAGCCAAGTTCATAAAAGAATTACAGATCTCTATTTATAATGTTGCATATCAACTTTTAACCTGTAATAAAATGCCTCAAACATGAATAATTAGACCACTATATTCTTCTCTTGTTTTCCTAAGCAAGGGAGGAATTGTGACTGAATCCCAGGCATCCTACGTGCAGTTAGTGCTGTTTGATCTGTGACAAATCTGACAATCATGTAGCTGAACATTGTCACTTCTTTGAAAAAACAATAAATATTTTTTTATCTTTCTGCTTAATCATTCTAGATACTGTTTCATGTTTAATTTTACTCCATAATTCAATGATTTTTTTTTCTTATAGCTTTTGGACATTTTTGAATCAGATATGGTTGTTTGCTAATATATCATCACTGATCTTGTTCGTGCTTGTGACCAGCAGTATACGCACTTACAAATACTAAAATACTGAACAGATGAAGAATAAATTGGACTTGTTTTATGGAGCGTAAGTTCTATCTAGTCAAGAGTCTTCTGTCCATATTCCTATTTAGCAACTGAAGGCACATTGTTGTAGCCACAAACTCCACTCCTGCATCTCCACATACTCCTGCTATACAAGACACTTCTAGTAGTTGTATAGTTTTCTTTTTATTTCCTAATAGGCACAATAGAAAGAATTTTCAGTGCTTCCTTTTAATGTCTAGAATAGTTAACATTTTTACTCAGACTCTGAAATTAGAATCTAATCTGTCTAGCCCTGAGAAGCTTTCAAATATATACTGTATTCGTGGAAAGACTTTAGAATGATACAGACAGCAGTTCAAAAACAAAGGAAATCAGAAGCTGCTTAAATTTCCAAATAATTTACTGATTTGTTATTTCAAACATTAACGGCAAAGCAATTAATGATCATCTTCCTTTTGCTGTGGCAGTGGCTGCAGAACTGTGTGTCCTTCGTTCAGCAAAAGTCTGTTCTGGTCACAGCTGTGTATACAAAGCTGCAAATGAAAATAAGATATACACATAAAAGCTCTTAGTCTATTTCCCTTCTCAGCGCTCATCTGTTTGTTCTTTACCAAACCCCAGAAAACATCCTCCTAAAAGGAAATGGCAAAAGTAAATAATGAGAAAATTTGTTTTTTTCCCTTAATAAACATGTCATGCAAAGTGACTCTCCAAACATATCCCTCTTTGTGGAGATAATTTAGAAACCTTGAAATTCAGCATTGTTTTTTGCCCACAAGCATGAATCCTCAAGGCCCCTATTCCTCCTGTTTCCAATTCCAGGAGCTGCTAAGTAAAGTCTTGTTTTGGCACATGGACCCATGTTCTCAAGTCTAGAGAGTTACTTTCTGTATTTTTCTAGTAACGGAGGAGCTGTCTCTTGCATTTGTCTACTGAACATCTCAGAGCATTCTTGGAGATGGGATATTTTTTGCTTTCCCTTGGGATCCCCTGTATGTTAATAATTTTATGTAATCTTGAATCTCTTAAGAGCTAGCACTGCTAGTTTCAGAGAGCTTAGTACTGCATGTAGGTGGGGACTTGGCACAGCAAAGCCTGAAACAGATCCAGACAGAAGATAACTCATGTGAAAGAGAACTGGAAGGATGGATGCTACCTTCAAACATGACATGAAAGTGAGAGGAGTATCAATTAATACATTCATATAGCATCCCTTTTTTTTTATCATCCACTTCACATAAAGTACTACTAGAATGCAGCTACATCTGATGTAGTGAATTTAGACACAGTTCTTTTGCCAGAAACACCAGGAAGCAATTTTCTTCCCATCAGGGCAGCATTAAGAAACATTTCTAATTGCATGGAGCAAATAGGTCCTCAGCTTTTATGCTTTGCTTTGAAAGATGCAGCACATTTCCTTTGAGTCAAGAACATATGCTGGGATATGTTACATTTGAGTACTTCTTAAAGCTATATTGCTGTATGATTTGCACCATCTGATTTTCAGACTTGCTCCATAAGTCTCAATAGTGAATGGGAAAAGAAGGACAAATGTTGCAGCCAGTAAAAGGAACATGTGTTTTCTAAGTCTTCAATGGCTAGGGATGGGTTAAAGAGCAGCTTTCATCTTTACTCCTACTCTGAGAGTTTATCATACTTGCATTTCCATGATGGTGTTTTTTGCTGAACAGTCAGGATATTGTTGCATAGGAGATGAAAAACTGTAAGTGAAACCACAAAGAGTACAGTTGTATTAGAACAATGTAGCTGAGGCCCCAGCTGCGAGTAGGGATTAATATGTGTTACTCATTGTGGATAGCCCATCTCACTGGTTTCATTAAATGGGTTAGTCAGCAGTAACTGCGTTTGGGGGTTTCAGACTCCTACCATCTTTGGTTCCAGGTAAAGATAGTCCTACATCTTTTAGAGGTTGTGTTTTGTTTCTTCTTTGTGTTGTCTTCTCAGTAGCCTGCATCGCAGCAGCAATCCATCCACAAGTTTCCACAGAAGACTGCTCATGCTTCCTTTAGGAGAAATCACTTGCACACCGTATGTGTCAAAATTATTTTCTCACTATGCTAAGCTATCATCTCACAACTAATCAGTTAAGTGATATTCCTTTTTATTGTTCCTGCCATGAAGATCCTCACAAAGATCTTGAAGAGCCTGACCTCATTTTGAGACTGAAAAAGATTACACAACTGAACTCTGTTTTCAGTTTTGCAAGCCAGGATTTCAGTATGGAATCATCTCTACATTTGTCCTCCAGTAGATGGCCTTTTACTCCCCTTTAGAAAGCACTGTGCAGCAACAAGAAAGTGTCCTTTTTTCTTTCCATAACAACTTGCTCTTTTGTCTTACACTTCCCTGATTATCATAATATATGCATAGCATCAGTGTTAGGGCATAGTGCTGGAATATTTAGGACATTTGCCTGAACTTTCTTCCAGCAAAATATTCTTAACTTGTGGTTCATGGTAGATGGTCCATGGAAATGTATTTAGCTGTTAAATAGGTGGCATTTAAGTTAAACTTTGACAAAGATGCGTGATGTCCATGAAAAACTTTCAGGATTAATGGAAGAGTTTAGAACTTGCTTAAAGAAATGTTAAAAAATAAAAAAGCTTTGTTTAATTTTCTTATAAATTTATATCTGTGTTAAATTCTTATTAAATGTGTGTTTGTCCATTTGAAATACAGAGAAAACTAACTTACTTCCTTCTCAATCTTTAAAAAAAATTATTATTTTTTTAGGATACACAGCTCACTAGAGTATTCTAAGAGTTAAAATCAAGAGACGTTACAGAACCTTAGCCAAATACATACCCTTTAAAAGGGGCATTTGGATGCCTTGTTGTTTCAGGTTTCTCATAGTGCATTCATTCTGTTCTGCATTCAGACCAGTTCTGTAGTGGTGGTCATTTATAATCATTAATCTAGCTCATTGATATTGTAATGGGCTCCAAACATTCCCTGTGGAGCTTACATGCTCCACTGCATTTCCTTCTAAATAACTAATGATGACTTCTTCAGTCTTGTCATTAACCAGATTACCTTTCTCCAGCCAGTTCTCTTATTGATTTGTTTGGTTTGAGGTTCATTTTCTTTTTAAGTTTTCACACTCATAAAAGAGACTCAATATTGGTGTGTTTAAGAGCATTTTAGATGACTGAACAACACTGCCCAAGCAAAGGTCCAGATACCATGCTTATTTTTATGAATAGAGGCTTTAACTGTTGACTCAGAGGCTCCTAAAAACTATGCCCTTTCCTTTCAAACAGTTTTTCTAGGCGTTAGAATTTGTGAAAGAAAATTGGAGAAAACTAGCCAACAGTCTGGGTACTTGGGATTCTACTTCATAGCCTGTACATGAACTTACACATAAATATACTGTGCAGTAAAGTCAAGGAATGGCCAGGACTATGAATGACTTCCAGTTCTTGAAAGATTCACTTTGGAGTCGGGTAGTCAAATTGTTCCAGGTGTGCACAAGTGCAAAGAAAGGTGTGCTAGACCTTCAGTGCTTTGTGGATCACAACCAGCCTCTTGAATTTCAACCACGGTTAACTACTTTGTGTAATTGCACACTGGTGTTACTTTGGTGGCATGGGGGATTCTCCATTCTTCACATGCCTGAACTTGACTCTTTCATAGTTGGGCTCATGAGGGTTGTGTTTCAGAGAAGCAGTATCAGTGTGTTGTGATGACAGCTGTTGGTGAAGGTGCCTTGCAGTGGATTAGTTAAGAGTTGGTGTGGAGCAGGGACAGGGGGAGACACACAAGGCTATCCCTGATTGTGTTATAAATTACGCTGAAATGATTTGTCTCTCTTCCATTGTGTGCTTGTAGCAGCTGCACTGTTCCTTGAACACTTCTTCCAAAGCAGTTGTTCAAAGAGGAGAGTCCAAAACATGTCTAGTTTATTCATTATTATGAGAAAATTGTTGACTATTGCACCTTATGCTTTTACATGCCATGTTGTGCCATATGAATACATGGGAGATTCAGAGTACTTGAAAATACTTGATTCTACTGAAACTGGTTTACTGGAACCTTTCACTTTTCAGATGTTTCCTGGAAAAGTAAGCTAGAAAAAAACTGGTAGTCAAGGAGATCTTTGATCTGAGATTGCTACAGCAACCTGCAGCATTTTCATAGTTTTTAGGTCAATGTCATAGGTTCCTTCTGCTCCCTGACCCTGTGTGCACTACACAGATGAGCTGTCTGCCAGCTAACTGTGTTTCTTGGGGCTCTGAAAGCAGAAAGGAAATACCAAACAGCAACTGAAGACTGGCCATAGTCCCATATTGTCACTAGTCCTAGTACATATCTGAGGGAGGAGGGGTTGTGTGTAAGGTCCTCTGCTGAATGAGATACAGCTGCTTACCACCTGCCCATTTACTCTGCCCGTCTCGTGACGTGTAGCTATGAATTCTTCAGTTGTTTTGAAGATCTTAAGCTTAATGACAACTTGTTTTCTTGAATAGAGGGCTGATCCACATCTTGTCTAAAGATTACTGCTGCTGTTTGAGAGCTTGGGGGAAATGTTGCTGGTCCCCTTTGGTGAAGCATTGCTGGCATTCCTGTACTTTCCTGTTAAGAGTGCTGTGGGTCCTGTTTCAAGTGGTTGAGCAGTCTGCCCCCCAGATGGCCAGAACTCCAACAGGAATGTTTTCTGCTTATTGTTTACAAGACCAATTAGCTCTGGCATTGGATTGATTATTTTCTCAAGGAGTTACTGAAAACTCCTCAAAGTGAGGAAAAGTCAACCATTGAACAAGATAAAAGCAGTCTAAATCACCTGTTTCTGGGGAGATCTGCTAGTTATGTCTTTGGAAACATTACAGTGAAGGGAAAAAATAATTTCATGGTGGACACATACAAAAATTGTCAAATGTTACAGCATTTCAGTTACAAATTACTCTCACTCTGAAATGGTACCTTATTTCTAGTTTTCTGGTTTATCTGTCTTAAAAGTCACTCTTGTATTGTTTTGGGTTTGCTATGCCTCTGAAACATCATGGGTAGTCATACATTCTCATACTGTAGTCCACAAAACTACCCTCTTTGCTTCAGGCCTGGGTCCAGGCTAAATGTCCTTTTGGATCATACTCAATGAGCTGAACATATCTTTAGGATTATATGTGCTTTGGAATATGCATGGAATTATCTTTGTAAATGTTCAAGAAAGCTGCATGGAGCAAATTGGGTGTCCATTTAAACCACCATCTGGTTGCTGTAGTTTACAGTGTACTGGAACATTTAAACCAGGCTCTTTTGTTTGTCATCATCTATTTTCTTCTACTTCCGGAAATACTGACAGAAGTCAAGGCTGCTTCTCCTTTCTTAGTGTTTGCTGTCCTTGCACTTCAGGAACTCTGAATTCTTTAAGCCCTGACTTCATTCAAAGTCCCATGCTAGAATTAAAACAAGAAATTAGAGAGTTATCATCTTTAGTGTTGCATTAGTTATAGCGTTAAGGTTCCCAAAGTAAGTGGAAGGTTTGAACGTGAGTCGTGTTTCAGACTGTGGATTCAGGAATATCACACTGCATCAGTTAAACTTTTCCAATATTGGAATGTTTTCTTTACAACCATGAGAGCTGAAAACTTCCATGTTTCTAATGAAAGTTTAAATGTTTCAGTTTGTGGATGTGCCATGTTAGCCACATAAGCACGCCAAATGATAGCCTTGGACTGTACCTTTGGCACAGCTCATGGTGCCCTGAGTAACATTCACTCAGAGCTGAAGTAATGCTGCCACATGAAACACTTCATACTAAAGGATAATTATGGGGAATTTGAAAGGGAGGATGATTAACATTTGTATAAACAGCAAGATTCTGGATTTTGGAGATAGAATCACATCAGTTCTGTATAAATTCATTTTTTGTTTTTATCTGGCCAGTGGTTTATTGACAAAAAGACTCAAGATCAAAGTGCAGAAAAACAATCACACCATCTAGAAGGTTTTTATTCTCTTAAAAACCTTTAGCTTACTCAAAGTAGGGTGCTACGAGCTTTGCCCATAATAGATCCATTTCTCAGTGAATTCACTGTTCCTATGAACTGTTCAGGCTACCTCCAGAACAAATGAGTTCGTTCTTCAAATCAGCTGCAGATGAATGTTTTCCTCCTTACCCGAGTGCCTCAAACTAGCTTTCTGCTCAACCACAGTGCTAATCCCCTCTCCCTGTTCTCTCTTGCAGCACTCCCCCAACAAATCTTTTTAGGTCAGTCTGCTTAGCTCTCCACTATATTTGTCCTGAGTCTGACACAGGTTGTTCCAGGCAAATCTCACTAAATCTCTCACAGTCTTTTGTTTTTTCACATCATAAGCTTTCTACCTATTGTCAACAGGAGTTACCTAAATCTGCAGTTTGCAGCCATGCTCCTTTTGTAGAGTACAAAACATCTTGTTTGTGAAGACTCCTTGCCTGCAGCAGCACCCTTACATCTGGCAGGGTTTGTTAGTATTCTCACAGGTCAGGAGAGGCAATCCAGGGTGCAGCCAGTGCTGTGGGTACCCTTCTGCATGCCACACATGAATCCCCCCCTCCCCTCCATCCTGAGCCAACCTGTAGTAATTGTTCATTCCTCAGCTACCTTACCCTGTCTGCTTTTGCTGTCATGTCATGTCATGTCATGTCATGTCATGTCATGTCATGTCATGTCATGTCATGTCATGTCATGTCATGTCATGTCATGTCAGACACAAAGGCTTCTGGGCTCCTTTCCTGAGGACGTCCTGTGGTTCCTTCTGGGAGGACATAAATGGTATCAGTGGAAAGAGTAGGTTTGTGAATAACCTGAACTCATCTGTCTGCTTGGCTAATGAGGATGCCAGAAGTTCTGTCTTAAGTGCGTCTGATACCAGAGTGCTCACAAACCATCACAGCAGATATGGTGCAAGTACAGTCAATAAAGCTGAACCTGCTTTTCATTAGGAGGATCCTTAATCCTATGACATTGCCTTGCATACATCCTGGACTTCAAGGATTAAAACATCTTAAGCAGAGAACTACTTAAGCCTATCTAATAGTTTTTCTCTGCTGAGGAGGGGAGATTCTGCTGTCCTTACCCACATCCTTCCCTCTTCCTTGCAGCTGGCTCTGCTCTTCCACAGTTTGCTTTGCATGAGCTTTCATTAGATATTTCTGAGAGTCAGTCCAATTCACTGGCCCAGGGAAACGGCTGAATTTTCTCAGCAAGAGGGCTGCTGAGTATCAGAGCTGGCATAAGGGGTGGTTCAGAACCATGTGGCCAGCAGCAAGTGAGGGGAAAGAAAAAGAGAGGAGTGAGACCTGTCCCTTTCAGCAGCAATAAGGTTTTAGGTTGGCTTAACTGCATGTTGAACTTCACCAGCAGGAAGACAGTTAATGTGTCCAGTTACTAGAACTGAGAAAATAATGTATGCTAACAGATGAGATTGAGCCAGATACTGGTACAGAGCCGCAGGATTTAAAGCTACTTATGTCCAAGACTCCACCTAAAGAACAGGTTCTTATGCTGATTCATGAAACTGACTTTATCATTATCCTCTTTAAGCTATTTACTAGAAAACAGTCTTTTAAAAAGTTATTTTTTATCTAACCTGGTAGCAATCTTTGGCTTCTAGAGCATTTTCCTATAGCTTAAAAGTGGTAAATGAGTCTCATTCAGTTTTCTTCTGATTTTCCTATGCTCTTAGGACTATCATTTAAGGACTGTACACAGTGGAAACTGTACAAGAGCAGAATGAATCCTGCTGTACACATCTTAAATGAATATACTTACACAACTTACGAAGAAAGTGTGTGACTGCTTATTCTTTATTGTGTAGTTTAGCTTTATTCGAGCTCCCATCTCAAACTATGGGGATAATTATAAGACCTGCCCTTTTGATTTTTTTTTCAATAAGGAAAATAAATTTTTAAAATTAGACAAATGCACATTCTGGGTCTAGTTTCTATTTATATCTCTTCTTGTCAGTTGAAAAAGCTAATTAGTAAGAGAATAGTCCTTAAATGTTTTTATTTTTTTCAAATTTTTATTTAAACAGCCATTCTCTCAAGAACAGATCTTCTTCATGATAGGTCATAAAATCTCCCAATGCGAATTTTTATGAATGATTAATTGAAAGACAATTATTTTTATTTTTAGAGTAGAAAGTGTTATGAGAAAGAAATGGGGGCTGTACACAATTGTATATTGCTGTTTAGATCCTACTTATGGATTCATTTTCCTAGAACTCTCGGCTTTCTGTTTGCTATAAGCACTAGGATGTTTGGAGGAAATTAGGCCATAGGTATCTTGTGAACAAGGCATGTGCAGAGCTTAGCCCACTAGCCAGATGTTCATTGTGAAGTTGCTGTATTATCAATACTCATGTTTATATTCATTTTTTTGTAAAATTGTAGCTCCTGTAGACAGCATAAGAACAGATACACTTTTATTTTTAGGAGCTTTTATTTGTTTTTGTTCTTTTCTACAAGGTTGCAATCTTACAGAGATATAGAGAGAATCCTAAGGATGTGATATTCAATTATACCAGAAACACTAAAAAACTAAAGGCCAGGAAAGACTCTTCCAACACTTAAAGAAAAATAAATTAGGCTGTTCTCTGTTAGATTTCCAGGAGACTGATTTACAGCTTTATGACTTTATGACTCTTGAATGACTTCATGCCTGTGGTAAAAAAGCAACCTGTGGAAATTGTGTGTCCTACCATAATTCAAAGGGGACAACTACACTGCCCACGGCTCCAGCCTGCTTGGATACTGGTTGTACATAAAAAATGATGGGAATAGGGAGCTTTAATGTATGTTCAACAAGGCAATCTTTGTGTTTCTGAAAAGTTACTAATGTGACTTTTTGGGGCAGATTTTGTACATCAGCTGCAGTAAATATTCTCCCACTGCTCTGGGCATTTTTATAGCTGTCACAGTGTTGTGACAACATTGTAGATAGCTATTTTTTGTGCTGAAAGCAGCCTAGATACAGCAGCAATGTAGGCTAAGTCCTAAATATTTATTGGCTTCCCGGGTAGATTTTGCAGCCTTCACTAAGCTCCAGCCTTCTGTGGCTAGGCTGCTGTCACTATGAAAGATAACTAGTTTTAAGATAGCTCAGGTGTGTCTACACTTCATACACACACTGACAGCAGCATAAACACATAACTTAGCTTTCCTGCAGTTTGCATTCCTTTGGGTCAGGTGCCATCTGTCAGCCATATACAAACCAGAGAGGAAGCATAAAAACCAGCTTACTATGTGCTTTGAAAGACAGGGAAATACGAAGCAGCTGCCTTCATGTTTCTCAAAGGTAGGCCATTTTTATCCAGAAGTGGTACCTTCTAAGACTGTACCACATGGACAAACTTCTTTCTGCACAATACCTCTGAAACTTGAGAAAGAGTCTGCCTCAGGCACTAAAAGACAATAAACTACTTGCAGGACAATTAAATCTGTAGGAAAGGGTTAGGATTTTGCTAGTGGCATGGTAGCAGCAGCAGTACAGGCTGGGCAAGTGTTTGAAGACCAGCATAGCAAAAATTATGCTGAACAGTCAAAAGTACTTCCTCTTAAGCCCCCAGATCCTTCTTAGTGAGCTGTTGTTTTAAAATGACTTTGAAATTTTTTATTAGCTGCTTTGCAGTAGAAAAGCAAAGTGTTAGTTCAGCTGTAAATGAACATGATTAACGTGAAGACTGCAATCTCCTTTCCTAAGCACATGGTATGACCAAATTTGTTCTGCTGCAAGGGCATGGTAGAGTGTGTATAACTCATTGCCCTGTGCTGTGGGGTCAGATTTAAACACTCCGTGATTTGCTTCATTTGTTACTGGAACTTGAGATGCAGTAATTTGTGGTAGCAACCAAAGTAGCAGTTGTGGATTCTAGTTTTCACTCATTCTGACTGGTACCTTCCTTCTTTTCTTTCTTTCTTCATCATGCAACATTGAACACTATTTACTCAGCTGTGGCCTGGAGACAGGAAGGAGCAACGTGGTCATGCACCAAAACTGCCCTTGTTTATTCCAAGCAGCTCTTGGCAGACAGTGTGGTGCATGGGCAAATGTAATTTTCGGCATGGTCTTCACTGACCTTGCTGTAGGGAATAGGAAAACAGTCATCACAGCAAACTGTAGACACCTCCTAAGGTCTGCGGTGATGATCCCACTTCCTGTGTAATAGGTACCCAACTATGGTCTGAGAAATTGATACGATTTGTTGGTCAGGCGCCTGCATTGTCTACAGGCTGAGCTGTGTTATGGCCTAAAAGAGTCTGCCTGTATACTTCAGTGAGTAACTTGGTGCCATTTCCCCAGGCATAAGAGAAAAAGGGCTTCTTTCTTTAGAGAAGACACTTTGTGTGCAGTTCCCATCTAAACAGACCATTTGCTCAAAGGCTGAAACTGTAATTAATTCCACTTTTATTGACAACAAACTTAATTCTCTAATGTGTTGGTTGCAGAGGATCTCTGCCACCCTTTCCCAAAGTCTTTTTGAGCAGACTTCTGCTTTTTTTCTATGTTGTTTTGTGATAGGGGAGTAAGGATGATGCTGTGACTTGGTATGAAGAGAGAGAAGCAAAAGCATAAATAATTACAAGTTTTAAAAGCGTGTTATTTCCAGCAAGTGAGAGATGTCTGTGCTTCAAAATTAATGCTTGCTTAGGGCCTGTTACCTTCTCAAGCTGCTTTTGTTTATCAGCCATATAGAGACTGAGAACAAAGTGCAATTTCCTTTGTAAACCTCATCCTTCAAAAAAACCCAAACTTTTGGGAGGAAAAACGAGGAGGCTAAAAATTGAAAATAATGAAAAGGGGCTTTGATGATTATAGTGGGCAGATTATCATCCTAGAGCCTGTCTGTTCTGAATGCGTGAAAGATGCTTTGTACACTGCTGGACACCACAGAGTGAAAATCTAAAGGGGATCAAAGCAGACCAACAGATATGACTGGGCTAGGTTCAGAAGGAGGTAGAGGATAAGGTAAACAGATCTAACTTTACATAAATGTAGTTACCTGTTAAATAGATTGAATAAAATACAGTATGAGGAAAGGGTTATTATAATGATCTGTTGACAAAGAAAAAATCATGAAGAGCAAGAGCTATAAGGATGCATAAATAGGAAGGTGAACTTAAGCAAAAAAAAAAAAAAAAGGAAATTGAGACTTGCTTAAAGCTCACAAATGGTGTGACTCCTTCAGACCAGCATTTTTAGATCTTTCCTCTATGTTGTGTCATGAAAAAGAAATAGTGAGCTGAAAATTCAAAATGTGTATCATCCTGCTTATGATAATTGGAACTTTTTCAATAAGATCCTTTTACAGTTATACATAAAAATTGGTGATACTTTTCTTGAGGACATTCAAGGAACTGATTAGCCAATATTGCAGGAGGAAACCTCACCATTCCACTGAACACCATCATTAACCCAAGCTCAGATATACTTGGACTGAAGAACCAAGGTAGTATCTACAACAGAGAACAATCTCTGATTTGTCCTTTAGAAAGAAATGGCAATACAAACAAGTTACATATGTTCCCAGACACCTGTTATTTCAGCACATTCAAAGAAGTGTAATTTAGCTCAGCATTCAGGTTTTGGAAGGAGAGAGATTCTGATTTATTTATCACTACAATAGAATAGGTTGCACAAATCGCTGCAATGGTATTGTAGTTCTGCACAGGCTGGGTCTTTTGTGTGTTATAGCAGGTATCTGACTGCGGAGTCGGCTTTTTCAGAGAGAGCAAAACCACCTTTCATGCCATGGCCCTAAACCCAAAGTGCTTCATTGGATAGAAGGTCCTCTCAAGAGCAGTGCAAAGTGTAGTACTCTAGAGAGTATCTATAATGGATGTCAAAGTGTCTGACAACAGTGTCTTTCAGCTGTAGGCTGCCTTAACTGAAGAGAGAAATCATTGCTCTCACTTCTCTTTCTTCCATTTCCTTGGCTAATAATGTAGGTGAAGGAAAAGTCTGTAACTTGATTTGGCTGGGTTGGATGTTGCAGTGAAATGTCCCTTTGACGCTGCATACCTGCCTCTTGAAATGTCTGAGAAAGGGGTAATATTTTCGCTCTCTCTTGCTTTCAATTGAACTGCCAGGCTTTGAGGAGTTGTGGAGTTAGGGAGAAGCCCTCATCCACCAAGGCTCAGTATTGGGGCCAGTTCTGCTTCATCTCTTTACAAATGATCTGAGCAAGGAAACTGAGTGCCCCCTCAGTCAATTTGCACATAACACTAAGCTGGGCACCAGTGTTGATCTGCTGGAGGGTAGGAAGGCTCTACAGAGGGATCTGGGCAGGCGAGATTAATGGACAAAGTGCCGGATCCTGCCGTTGGATTACAACAACCCCAGACAACGCTACAGGCTGGGAGAAGAGTGGCTGGAAAGCTGCCTGGTGGAAAAGGACCTGGGGGTGCTGATCAACAGTGGCTGAACACGAGCCAGCAGTGTTTCAAGGTCGCCAAGAAGGCCAATGGCATCCTGTCTTGTATCAGAAACAGCAGGAGTTGTATCAGTGTACCAGTGGCCAGCAGGACTAGGGCAGTGATTGTACCCCTGTACTCAGCTCTGGTGAGGCCACACCTCAAATCCTGTATTTGCTTCTGGGCCCCTCACTACAAGAAGAACATTGAGATGCTGGAGTGTGTCCAGAGAAAGGTAATGGAGCTGGTGAAGGGTCCAGAGCACAAGTCTTAGGAGAGGTGGCTGAGGGAGCTGGGGGTGGTTATCCTGAAGAAGAGGCTCAGGGGAGACCTTATTGCTCTCTTTAACTACCTGAAGGGAGGTTGTAGTGAAGTGGGTGTCAGTCTCTTCTCCCTTATAACAAGTGACAGAATGAGAGGAAATGGCCTCAAGTTGCATGAGGGAAGGTTTAGATTGGATCTTAGGAAAAATTTCTTCACTGAAAGGGTTGTCAAGCATTGGAACGGGCTGCCCACAGGAGTGGTGGAATAACCAGCCCTGGAAGTGTTAAAAAAAGGGTAGAAGTGGTGTTTAGGGACATGGTTTAATGCTGGACTTGGCAGTGTTGGGTTAATGTTTGGACGTGATAATCTTAAGGATCTTTTCCAACTTTAATGATTCTATGATTTTAAGTTGTGGCTGTCATCTGGAACAAAGCTGATTACTTGGATGAAGCCTAACGAAGACTAAGATGTGTTTGTGGCAAAAGAAGTCGTGCTCTGTACCTCAGTCCTAATGCCTCTGCCCTTGCAGTCCCCTCCCTGACTACTGCTTGGCTCTACTTCCACCCCTGGCTCTTTCTTCCATACTTTGCATTTTTCTGTATATAGAAGTACTGCAAAATTGCTGCTGTTCAGCTAGTCTTCTCCTTAACTCCAGTCCACAGCCTTTTGGACTATGAACATACAATCATGTAGGGCTTTTTGACATCAGTATGTTTCCATTCCCTTGGGATCCTATAAGCTTCCCTAAGAGTCACCTCTTTTAGACTCTGTCTGCTGAACCACAGAGGCCCTTCTTGACCGGTCTTTCACAAAGCTGCTCCATAAACCAGGATCATTTGATTGGTTTACTTGTGTTTTTTGGATTGTCGTTCTGTGCTTCTTATAATACAGTGACCAGATTTGTACACATTATTCCAAAAGAGACCATCCAGCTGCCTTACTGAATGCCAAAGTAATAACGTCTGTGGTTTATACTCTGTAGCCTTCCATACACAACCCAAAAACCTTGTTTGCCTTTGTTACTGCTGCCAGATGTTCTGTGGATGATTTTCAAGCGTATTGCGGGGAATGTCACCATGCCAGTGAATTTCAGCAAATTTAAGCAACTTTGAAATTATTTCTTTTTCCACATAGTGATACTCAAGTCAAGCCAAACTGTGTTCTCACTTGAAACTGCCCTGTTTTGGTTACCTCTTTTTCACACTGAATCACTACCTGTTACCAGTTTCTCTGCAGGAGCCTCTTCAATAGGATTGCCCCTTCATCAGGCCTCTTTCAGATTGTCTTTGCTGGAAACTTCATCTGAAGAGCCCAGCTCTGAGAGTCTAGGGAGCAGTTATATTGTCATTAGTACCCAGACTACTTGAATTGAGAGTAAAGGGAATATGAGGGGTTTTTCCTAGAGAGAAAGCAAGGAGAGGGAACAGCTTGTAAAAGAATTACGATGTTCTCACCTCTCTTTTCCTGCAGATTTACTGACGGCACAGGAATACCACTGCCTGCTGCAGCTGCTTTGCCCTGACTTCCCAATGGAACTCACTCAGAAAGCAGCAAGGTGGGTGCTCATCCTCTCTTTAAAGGCAAGATTAATCCTACATGAATGGACTAAAGAACTAGATCCATGGGTAAAGTTATGAACAGGGACCTTTAGCTTTTAAGGTTCTGGGGAAAAGAAACACCATGTTTTGAGGTTAAGAACAGGGTGTTTTTCTAGCAATGCAGAAGAGTGTATATTTAAGCTATACAGAGACAGAAATATCAGTGCAGAATGCTGACAAAAGAATGTCAGCCAATTTGTTTTTAACTGACATGATTTTTAAACTCTTTCAAATACTGTTTACCATTCTTAAAGTGTGTTCCCCCTTGCCCCAGCTTCCTATGGCTGATCACATTTAAACGGTACTAACCTCTGAAGGATTGCCAGTGTTTTAAAGTACGTTTGGTAAGAACATGGTAGCTAATCTGTTTGAAATTTTATTTTAATCTAGACAAGGGAAAAAGCAGGCAGTTGGCTCAAGGCACTGATAATGTGATATGGAATTTTTTACTGATTGTGCTTGCTGGTTCCAGTCCAGCCCAGGCAGTTGATTATTAACTATCTGATAGTGAAAATGTAATAAGGTATACATCTGTTGTGTGTTGGGGGGTCAGTTCAGATCTCAATAGGAGTGTGTGCACTCACACATACATATATGATCACAGCAAGGTTACTGAATAAGTGCTCTCATTCCTAGCCATCTCAGTAGAGGGGGCATGGAAAAAAGCCTTTTTTCATGGTCCTAAATATGACAGTTAGAAATAGAGTCCGGACACATGATCAAGATATTAGCTGCTGTCTATGTTGTTCATGGCTTAAATAATGAAAAGGTCCTATTTTTCTATTTGTCATTCTCAGAGTGCCATGAAAATTATAGTAAGAAAGGAAAGTGAGAAAGAGAAGCATTCTCCATCTGGTAGTGTGTCCACTTAGCTGATTCTCTGAATTCTTCCCTGGCTCCTATGTGTTGCTATCCAAAGTGAACTGCAGTTTAAGCTGTGTTGGTTCAATTAAAACTAAATCACTTTGCCCTCCAGCTCATCAGTGGGCCTTTGGAGTTCAATTGCTTGGCCCCCAATGCCAGACTAAGAAAGAGTGCTAACCCTGTAGCAGGGATATATCTGCTGCTTCCTTTCATGCAGGTATGCAAACACCAGTCTCATGTGCTGGTGTGTATTTCATAGGGCTCCAGCTGAGCTGAGCAGGAATTTTGACGGTGCATGCGGTGAAGGAGACTTCAGCATATCTACACATGTTCTGGTGTTTGTGTCAAGGAATTTAATCCACAAGGCTGTTGTAAGCTAGAGGCCCCGCTCAGGGGCCTGCTGCACTGCTGTGTGTGTGCCATAGAGACAGACAAGCTGGCTTTTGGGAGCAGGTGTTGGAGAGAAATGAGATCTCTGTCAGAGGCACCCAGGCTCAGGTGGGGATGACCTCACTCCTTCCTACTTTTGGCTGGCTAGAGATTTACTTACACATTGCTATTATTCTGTTACAAGCTAATCTATTTGAACAATTTTAATAAAACCTGACATAGTTCTAAACCATCTTTCTCTTTGCTTGCAACTGTTGCTCACTCTCTTGGCCTTTTTCTGGTCTAGAGTTCCCATTGTTCTCCCCGATCCCTGCCAGTTAGAAGGGTGAACTCTGCAGGCTGTCTTACAGCACCAGTTGATCGAGTCCTTGCAAAGCATGAGTGTCACATGCAAACCTACTGACAATGTTCCTCCTTCAGTCTGCACACCCCCAATGGTTTTGTTGCTAGTTTTCTTGGGAAAAGAATTAAATAAAGTAGCAGCAGGAGCAGCCACAGCATTCACTGATAGAGCCAGGATCTGCATAATTACTGGCGCTCTTGGGAAGAGAGAGGGCAGTCATAGTTGTAGTCTCCGTGCTGCATGACTGAGATGATCTCACAGCACGGTGCAGTCCTCTTGTCCATGAGCTGTTGCTATGCACTGATAACAAACACTGGGACTAAGATCAGGAAACATCAGAACATAAGGACACAGGCTACAACAATATAGGTTTTATTCACATGACACCAGAGAGCTCCGTTTTTCTGTTCCTGGTGCTACACAAATGCAAAAGTCATACCCAAAAAAAGAACCAGGCTATCTATGTCTGTGAGATTTCTTGGATGTTTTGTTCTTCAAAGGGTTATAGCCATTAGCAGATAAAAGATTTTAATCTACAGAGATACCTTTGATCTTCAGAGACACCTTTTGGCTTTCTGAATCTTGAAATTGCAGAAGACAAAAAATGAAGGGGTTTTTCTGGTTTGATTTCAAGATCTGTACCTGAGCACTGACTTTTCCCTTATAAGAGAAACACAAGGAACTCACTGCCCACATTTGAGTAGCGGGACCAGAGTAGTTCATGGCTCCTGTGCTGTTTTATGTGGTGTGGGAACTTATGTTGCACTAATCAGTGCTAATGGCACTGGGGCTTGCAATTCAGTACCCTTGTTGTTAAAAGACTGCCTTAGAGTGCAGATCTTGCCCTTTCTGTATATTTTGCTTATTTTTGCCTCCATGTATCAGTAAATAAACCAAGTCCCTGAAGACTCATTTGAGCCAGCCTGGCCTTAACACAGATCGTGTTGGTTAACCTTTAATGGTAGCAGAAAATGGTAAAAGTCCTTTCAGCTTGCCTGGCCTAGAGTTTTTTCTTGGGACATCCTGTCTAGTCTGGATTTCTGAGATTTTAACCACAATCAGTGGACCATAAAGTTTCCCCACTGGTACGATAGCAAGACTTTCCTGCCAGCCAGACCCACTTGAACCCTGAAAGACCACTACACCCTTTACCAGAGTCCCTCAAGTGTAGGCATTTTTCTTCAGTCCTTTCCAAAGTTCCTCCTTGATTTTCATTATTCATTGAGTGCCAACTAACTAACTTTACTAACTTTGTAAATACATCTTCGCCCTGAGGGCTTAAGTCTAAATTGGACAAAAAAGAATGAAAAAAAAATTCCGTGAAATATGAGATACCTGGTGAGCTCTCTTGAGCTGCTCTTCAGACTTTCAACCTTTCCTCAGTTTTGGTCCTGCTGTCTAGGTTATAGTCCTCAGCTAGGATTTTCTTCTTGCCAGATATTTCAGGGAAAAGGTGCAGATATGTTGCATATGATGCTCTCCCAGCTTCCTTGAGAACTCTTTCAGCTGGCTGTGTGGGGAAGTAGCCAGCTGCAGTCAATCTCCTCATAAATGATTGTATTGGATTTAAAGACTTCTCAACATTTCCGGCATGCAAACTTCTGGGCCAAGTGGAGTCAGTAACCCAGCACCAGAGTGCACCTGCTTCTATTTAGATGCTCTTCCATCACATATGTGCTGTACAGTCTTCCTTAGAGGCTCTGTGCCGTCTTTAACAGCAAAAAATGCCCTGTAAATTCTTGAACTTCTGCCTTCTTCCTCATTCCCTCCTCTAAGTAAGAGACTGGGGCTTGGTGCTGTAGAACACAGCCATGGACCATAGTTTTAGATTTAAGAAGTGAAATTAGTTGATTGTTGTGAAGGTGATGTAATATTGTCTCTCTGCAGAACAAATATGTACAAACACTCTCCACCATTGTTCTCCTGCATCTTCAAGATGGAGAAATGCACTGGCAAAAGATTTGGTGCTTTAAGGGTATCTGAAGACAGACCATCGCTTCAAAGGAGGGAGAGCAGCTCATCAGTGATGTGGCCAATCGCATTTGCAGTGCTTAAATAGTAGAAATAGAAATGCCAGTAGCTGAGCAGTATTGCCTGAGAGATGAAGATGTTCTGCCTGCCAGCTTCAAATCCATTTCCTTGATGTGGCCACTGACAATCTCAGTAACATGCTTATTAGTGAGAATTAAGAACTGAAACTACTGCTTCTTTAGACAGGAGGAGAGGAGGCTTCTGGAATGTAATAAATAAATCAGAAGCACTTTGACATCTTCAAAGGGTTTTGTTTTAAATACTGGCTTTTCTCCTGGGGACCCTCTTAGCACCAGTCTTTCTTCTTTGAGATAATTAATTCAAGCTGCTTTACATGTTTGATTTTGCCACAGTGAACAGAACTGGTCTGAGTGGCAGGGAAGTCTTGCAAGATCTTATGTTCTTGTAGGTTAGCCTCCCACACAGCTCCCTGGAGTCTTTTATATGAGACCGAGCAGTGTTTCCCCAGCAATGTGTTTAGACAACTGATGCTACAGAATTGGTCTGTAGATTGCATCTGGCCCTGTGTTCAAAAGGGTCCTACTAGATGACCCATACTTTGACTATAATGAACAGACAGTCCTTCTCATGTGACACAGTATGTCAGATACTGACTGTACAGAGTCAGTAGACCTACACACAGTTGAAAAGAAGTACCAAATGCCTTTCTTTAGCATTGTCTGAGTGCTCTGAGTCTTTTTCCATTGGAGTGGAGTATTCTCTTCTGTTTTACAGTCTAAGCTGTCATTGATCAGACAAGTTTGATTGTTCCCACTTCAGAGACTTACCTTTTCATCTTTATGTAGTGGCAGTGACTAGAGCCTTGATTTTATTTTCATTTTTATGAATGTTTCTGCCCTAACTTACTTCTGAAATCCACAGGGGTTTTTTTCCTGAAAGGAGTTGCACTTTGCTATCACTTACATTTTATCTTTACATTCTCTGGCTGATATTTTCCATATTCAAGAAGTATGCTTCAAAACAGGGATGCATAGTGGGAAGCTCCCTACATGCACCTGGGGCTTAGCAGGGAGAAAGAAGACATTGCCACTTGTCCAAGAAGCCTTCAGTTGCCATGAAATTTGACCTGATATGAAAAGAGACTGATTCATTTATCAGGAAGGGAGGCTAGGATGTTCACAGTGTGCAATTAGAAAGCTGATTGGTGCTGTTGGTGCAATGTTATTTCCTCTGTAGTCTAGTAGAGTTTGTTTGAGCATAGATTGTGAATTAGCAACTGTAGTTATCTTTTGAATCTGAAAAATATCCCAGTTCAATGAAATCTGGTATAGAGAGAAATAGCATAAGTCTTGCTCTACTTACACCACTTTACTACTTGTATAACTGTCCTGTCTGTAGTCACAGTTAGTCAGAAGTTGGACTTCGATGATCCTCGTGGGTCCCTTCCAACTCAGGATAGTTTGTGATTCTGTATAGCCATGTGAACCAGACTTGCAGGTTTTATGCCAGCGTTTGTTCCATCATGTCCACCAAGCTTTGAATGCTTGATATCCATGTCACACTGCTCTGTTCACACTGTTGCTGAAGTGTGTGATAGCATTGACATTCAGGATCTTCTCCTTGCTTCAGGTTTTTATGCTGCCTTCATTTGATATTAGGGCATCCACATCCATGCAGCAGTGGGTGTTCCTCTCTCCTAACTTCTTACACTGGGCTATTAGCAATCCTGAGCTGAGTACTGTTCCTTAGCTGTGCTTTCTCTAGATCTGGGGTTCCTGGTTACAGACTTAAGTTCTTTTGTAAATGCTAAACTGTTTCTCTCATCTTGTCATAGGATTGTGCTGATGGATGATGCAATGGATTGCCTGATGTCTTTTTCTGATTTCCTCTTTGCTTTCCAGATCCAGTTCTACTACTCAGGTAAATGCCAGGAAGCTGCTGACTTCACCCACTAGTATAGCATTGCAACTTTGCAGCTTCCCAATCCTTGCACATTTTTGAAACTTGAAAGGATGTGGTTTTTCACAGAAAATATATAGATAATGGAATCTACTGATGAAAGGCATCACTGATGCCGAGACTTGGATGATTCATGAGGAGGTTCCAAATTTTTGTGATTAACAAGGTACCTGCAACTGTTATGTCTTATGCATGTACTTGTCTTAGCCTTGAGACATAAATTTCCAGCTTTATCTCAACTATGTTAACACCTAACAATTAACTTTTACTAGGAACTTTTTTTTCCCCTTTCTTTAAGGAAATTGCTCAACGCTGCTGGAGATGGGATAGGAAAAGCCATCAGCTGGTGCCTTGAAAGGAAAAGGAACTGGACAAACTGATAAAATTCTTCCCCTTAATACTTGCCCAACTATGAGGTGGTTTCAGCTCAGATAGTGTCTGAACTGGATAATAGTTTCCATGGGTTTAGGAACCCCCACCACGGGTTTAAGAGGTTCTCCAGCCTCCCCTTGAAATCACATAGCATTGTAACCTCCACAGCACCTTTTGACAAAGAATTGCACAGGTTTAAGACCTGTCCCATGAAGAACAACCTCTCTTGTTTGACTTGAAAGCCCCTAGTTGGAAAGGAAAATGAAGAGATAATCCATATGAACATTTTTCAGATTGTTGGTCATTTGTTATATTCCACCCCTTTCCCCCGAGTTGGCATTTTTACTAGATAGGATACTTCTAAAATGTTTGACAGGAGAAGTACAAATCAATAATATTGGTTTGTGTGTGTGTATTTACATATGCTCATCCTCACATATACATCTCTAAAACTCGCCGGATATTTTTAAACTGAAGTTCAGAAGACAAGGTGGAGAAATTTGAATGAGCATTCCCTTTATCAAAGTTAGATGTGCTCCCAACCACTGAGGACTGCTGGTCGGCCACTTTCTCATGTGCTGGCACACAGCACCTCCTAACATAAAGCTCGCGTATGTCTGTGCGCTCCCACTGAAACAGCTCACTCTGATGGACGTAGCTCACAGTTGGCCTTGACCAGGCAAAACAGGCCAGGTCTGGATAGTGGGAGACACTGGCTAGAAGCTGTGGTGAGCACAGTCTGTGATCAGAGAATAAACTTGGGTGGTCTGCTGATCTGATCCGACCTGTCAGTTCCCATCTTTCCAGCAATTAAGACTCAGCTGCTATTCCTAGCGCAAAAATCTCTTTTTCTCAGTACTTGTCTCTGTATACTTCCCTTGTGCATATCACAACTTTATCCATGACAACTCATCATAGAAAAACCGTTGAAAATTATGATTTTGGAGTGGGTAGAACCAAGCCTGTAATGCCATTAGCCAAGGACAGAAAATGTGTTTGGAAAGTTTTTCTCTGATATAACAAATATTTCCACTGAACTGCAAAACCTCGGCAACAGCCTCAGGGCCTGCTGACATCCTGGCTTTCCTCTCCACCCACCTCATACACAGCATTACACTTCATTCACTTGGGACTTAAATGCCACTGGGGTCCTTGCAAGCTTGTTCTTGTGTACACGCACTCCAAGATCCCATCCCTGTCCTGTTCACCCAGGCACGGTGCACGCACGCAGCCTGTCATACGCTCTCCCACCAACCCACACACATGCAAACCACTCCAAATGGAATCTAGATGTGTAAACTGCTGGCCACATCCATAAACAAACTTGTTTAAAATTAGACTCCCGCAGTAAACAGTGGGTAGTATGAGGAGCCTGGGGAGAGGCTTTCTGCCAACTCTAACCCTGACCTGCCCTGGCCCTTCTTCTAGATCCTGTATTATATTTACTTTGGAGCAGCACAGAGGCAAGCTGGCATACAGCATAGAACCCCTAGCTAACTTGCTCCCTTTCCTCCTGTTGCAGTTCAATATAGTTTGCTCCCAACTTGGATGAGTTCTTAATTGATAAGTGGCAAAAGATGGAGAAGGAAAACATTTTAGAATTTGCAGACTAGTTTTGTGTTTGACATTAGCTTTCATGCTCCACTGTTCTATCCATGTGCTATCTAGCTTTTGTTCCCTTGAGAAGAATCTTGTTCAACAGAGTGGCCTGTCATAATGATCCCAACAGAAAGAAGTCAGCAACTTCTATGGAAATTGCTATTTGGGCCTGCATAATATCTGATCTGAATATACATGATACTGTAGAGCTGTGCTTATTTCCAGTTGGTGCTACATACAACACAGAACAACAATTGAATCCAAACTGGTAGGTCAGGAGGATGGTAGGTCAGGAGAATGCTTTGCTGGTTATAGTGCTGAGTTTTAAGTCATTTTCTGTTCTTTCAGAGTTCCTGGAAAGTGTGGCTGTCATTTATCAAGATCTACTGGCTGGTAAGAATCCAAATACTGTGATTGTGCCAACATTATCCTCTGCACAACATCGGCAGCGCCAGCCCCCAAATGACTGCAACCCACTCGAAGGAGTAGAGGCATCTCTCTTCTACCAGTGCCTGGAGTCCTTGTGTGACAGGTCAAAATACAGGTATGAATGGAGTCTAAAACACAAATTTGAAGTCTCTGTCTCTGGAAACCCTTTGTAAGGATGGAGCTGTGAAGAAATACAGGACTTTGAACAAGGTGTAACTCCCATATGGATCTCATTGGAGAAGTACGAAGGGAAACATAATAGCTGAAAAGCTTTAACCAAATGAAACATGGGATTTGAGCTGATTCTTGAAGTAATGGATTGATTTGGATCTCTGTTCTGCTTCTCACTTCTGCATTGACACTTCCATCAAGGAGACATCCATTACGAGTTAGCTAGAGGAGATAAACAAGGGCAGTTGTGTTCTTGGGAATTGAAGCCAAAGAAAGGCCCGTGGGATGGATAGAGTATGAAGACCTAGTACCTAGGCAAATTCACACTGCCAGTCTGTACCAGAGCCTGTGATGGAGTTGGTCTCCAGCTACAGATCCTGGGCACAAGATTAGCCTTAGTCCAGCAGGGGATGGAGCAATACTGGACCTTATTGTATGGCTTTGACAGACTCTTTCTTCATAGTTTCTTGCAGGTAGCAAGCACATGCCCCCTAGAAGGTCATGGCCTAGATCCACAAAATGACTCAAGTTCCACCTGATTTCTGCTTTAAGTGCCTGAATCCAAATTTCTGATCCACAAAATTACTCCTCAACTGCTGTCCAGTGCTGTAGATATCTGAGCATGGAGTTGACAGGTTGTTTTGTTCTTTTTAACAACAAAAACTTTATATTCCCTGTATGTTCTGAGAACTTCAGATGGGAAGGGTCCTGTGAGCCCATCTGGCAAGTCAGGCTTTGCACAGCAAAAGCCATTCCCAGGGAAGCCGTTCCCAGCCTTTCATCCAGTAGCTCAATACTCAGCCAGCCTTTGGTAACCACCTTTGCCTAAGGGATCACAAGCCCACACCCACACCTCCCAGGGGTGCCACTACACCATTGACTGTTTAACACTTCCTCTTTATGAGGCAGTGTGATTTTGCATGAAATCCTTTAAGGAGGATTGGGCAAGAGCAAGAATCACTATGAAGATATTTCATAGAAGTCAGAGCCAGGGGTTAAGGTGCATGTAGAAGAAGGGAACATGTCAGTTTAATCCTCACCTAAATATTGTTTTCTAACATATTTAGGCTATCATTGGAGACGTTTTCCTGCCTCTTGGTTGACTATCACTAGTAAAAGAGGGATAACAGCATCTCGGAAAGTGTTCAAAAAATGTGTAGATATGGCAGTTAGGGACATGGTTTAGTGGTGAACATGGTGGTGCTGGGTTATTAACCATTGGACTCAGTGATCTTAGAGGTTTTTTCCAACCTTAACACTTCTATGATTCTATGAAAGTTTATTGACTTCTAAAAGAAAGTATTTCCGAGATGATTTTTGAAAGAACATGGTAAGAGTTAGGATGTGCATGCCTCTGAGTGAATCTAGGCTTTTCTCCCTGTCCTTGGAATGGAGACAGGTAAGACTGCTCCTAGGGATGTACCCCAGCTCAAAGATCTTGCTTAGCAAACGGGGAGCAGATGCAATGCTCAATAAGCAAGCTGGTGGCTATTTTTTTTAAACTGAGTCAAGTGTTTAGCAAGTGTTAGAACAGGTAAAAAGATTTCTCCAGTTTGAGCTGAATCTTAGAAAAAAATCAATTATAATTTAAAAGACAAGAAGAGCTCTTTGTCTCTCTTTTCCTAGCTGTCCACCTTCTGCTCTTGTAAAGGAAATGTTGACTAATGCACAGAGAATGACCTTCTATGGATTCCTTGTGGCACTTGCAAAGGATCAGGGGATCAATCGAGCCCTAGGTAAGACTCCCGTGAGTGAATCAGCTCTAGATTTTCAGTCATTCTGCATTTCTATGGAATTTCCTCTGTAATTATGCCCAGCATTTTACACTGTCAGGAAGAGAGTGAGGAAGGTTTTTTGACTTAAAAACATAACACTGTGCCTTATTGTCTACTTGAAGCTGTGGAGCTTCTACAAGGAAAAATTAGATAGGAAATGCTGCTCTAAGATGGTAATGTTTTGTCTCTTGAATAACTGATGATTTTAGCAGAACTGTTCTTTTAACATTTGGCTATAAAAGCTGGGCAGAGGTGGTCAGGAGACAAGTAAGGTGTCTGGCTGCTTTTGACTGTACTGAACTGGAGTTCCATCCTATGTTTTAGCCATTTGTGCTCCCATAGATTTTAAATGGCTGCTCTCATCTACAAGAAAAGGAGGGAAAACCACTGCTGCCTCCTTGGCTTAAAGGGTCAAAGCCCAGTCTTTCCCAGCCGTTCCCCGTCTTCCCTCAAGACAGCGTGATCTTACTGGTAGCAATCTATGGTCTGCTGAAAATCTGGTGGTATCATAAAACACAAACTGCTACAAAAATCTGTACCAGACTGCTGTCGGAACCACAGGGCTTACCAAGCAGCATCTTCCTGCTTGTTTTCATGTTGTGCCAGTTCAGATCAAGGGAGCAGTGCAAAATCCCCTTTGCCAATGCAAAGGGGAATATGTAATCCATACACAGTTCAGACTCGCAGTTCCGTATGTCTCCCATATGCCTTGCTTACTTCCTCCTCTTGCAAAGGGGAACAGAAATGGCTTTTTGTGTTTGATGAGGCTGTATCCAGGAGGTAAGTTTAAATGGGAAGAGCTGGGGTGGGAGGTGGGTGTATTCCCCAACACTCATCTTCACTCATGCCCACTCAGCAGATCATCTGGCTATCAGGGATAGGCTCTCTCTGTCTTTGACTAGGTATCCTCTTCCTCTGCTTCTAGACCTGAGTATCTGAGTCCCTATATTACAAAGACAAAACTCAATGAAAAGTTGTACCTTGCCTGAGGGGTGCTTCTTTTGCACAGGTGTGTGTCATAGTACAGCAAAACTGTGCCCTCCCTTGCTGAGCACCTTCTTACAGAAAACCATTTAAGTTGCTAATGGTCCTCTGGGGCAGGGCTGCTTACACAGCAGCATGGAGATTATATGTCAAACATGCATGAATACAGCCCTGCAATCCCCTCTGCAAACAGGCTTAGGAGCCGGTGTATTCACTGGGAGGAAAGTGATGCCTGGCTGGCAGCAAGCAAAATCTTTGTTTTCCTTTGCCCTATGAAATCCACTTCTGGATGAGCACAAAGAAAACATGAAAAGAAAAAAAAAAATCCTGCCCACAGCCTCCATTGTGCCATCTACAAAGTGCGTGGGTTTTGGATTCCATTAAGGTGGGCTGTCCCCTGGCCCTCTGCCAGCATCTTGCTGAGGCCTCCCTCAGAAGAGGGGCTGCAGCCACAAGTCTGACAGGTGCTAGCATTTTGGCAAGGAAAGGATTCTTCTTCTCTTGGTGTCTTTTAATCTCTCCTGAAGGGTGATTTCAATAGTCTTTGGTCTGTAGGGGATCACAAGCTTCCCAAAAGCCCTTCAGCAAGAACAATTTCATGCAGAGGTTTCGGTGAGGTTGTCTGCCTTCCCTTTGGTCTCACAAAGCCAGCAGCCCCTCTTGAGGAACAGGGGTAGGGATTAAAGCAGCTTGTTCAGGCTGGGGCAGTGCCGATGAGTTTGCCAGGCAGATTGGAATCTGCAGTGTAACTCCAGTGTCAGTGTTGATTTGAGAACTCCCTAAGTGCTACTTACTGACTCTCCCATGTAATTCATGTGCTCTAGAGACTTCACTGTGCATTCTGCAAATACAGAAACAAGTTAAGCTTTAGTTGCTTATTCTTTTAATTGAGCCCATCTAAGGAAAGAGGCTGGGACACTGGTCTCGCCCTCCTGACACTGTGTTACAGTGCCAGGCTTTCCTGTTCCTTTGCAGAAGAGGAAGACCAGAACCAGAAAAAATGGGTCAAGTTGGTTCTGGTCTAAATTGGTTCTCCTTTTTAGGTACTAGTTGCTACATTCTGATGGCTGCTGCTAGGGTTCCTCTCCAGCCTCTCCTTCAAGGAAAAGGTGTCAGGGTCAGAAAACAGATCTATGTCGCCACAGGGAGTACAAAGCCCCTTCCCAAAGGTATTGAGTGAGCACCGAGGTCTTCTGAAAAACAAGAGCATTCCTCACTGCACTATTGGTACACATTACCAAAAGGGTTTTTTTGGTCCTAGTGTGCAGTGGCACTATCCAGGCTCTGGTAGGCAATTCCTATCATTTCTGTGCTGGTTGATCACATCCTCCCATGACCACTATACAAGGTGGAGTTTGTTACAGAATTAGGAAGGAGGGCTTTCCTAAGAGCCCCATCTTCCTTTCTGGGCTCTTCTGAGGTGCCAGTGTCCTTTCAGAGAAGGGCAAGGATGATCAACCAGCTGTTCCAGTCCTGAGCTATACCAGCTCCTTCATCTTGAATAGGAGCATGCTGACCTTATGCTGACAGAGGGTAAGAAATTACTGGCCCAGCCTTTCATGCTCACACCCAGACAAGCAATGCTAGAGCAGAGTTCATCCACACTTACTCCTACAGGCTTAATGTGCACTGGAGTTAGGCCTGACTTTCCTGAATTGCAAGGAAAGCAATAGCTTTAAATCTGTGGAGCGTTTTGATCTCCAAGCTCAGTGCACCACAAGAAAGGCAGATGGCACAGAAATACACACCTTCCTGGGTGATACAGCACATCTTTCAGGCTCTGGCACCAACACCACCACATCTATTGCTCTGATAGGATCTGGGACTAGTGACTGTAATAGGGCAAGGAGCAAAGGCCTAATGTTGACAAGACTGCCACCTCCCTGACAGTGAGTAGTCAGTAGTTTTGTATAGTGAACAAAAACTGCCAATCCTTAGGGCTGTGAGAAGTGAGTAATGATGCTGCCTCCCATTTAGTCTGAGGTCAGTTACAGCTTGTGTGAAAGGCAAAGAAAATGGACCATCATTCTTCATTTCTCTAATAGGTATAAGGAAAACTCTTCTCTGTCTTGCAGGCCAGAGTTGGGATGCTGCTATGGCTTGAACACTTTTCTTTAAAAATGAATAGTCTAACTCTGTTCTGATACTTTCTTTGGTTGATTTTCTTTCCCCAGGGGCTTTACCAGATAAAGACGACTTGTTTCTGGACCCTGTCATGGATCAGGAACTTGAGAAATTGTAAGTGGAATTGCCTCAACTAGGATTAAAATTAGCATGCTCTGGAAAAGTATAGTAAAGTACTGTCCCCTCTTCCTCTCCTCTCCCATAAAACAATAGAGGGGCTAAAAGAGCAGCCTGAGCAGGGAGGGTTTCTTTCTTTGGAGTGCTTCAGTGCAGCTAACAAAATCCTTAGAAAAGTCTTCAGATACAGAGAGGAAGAGTGTGACTCAAAGAGGGACCCAGAGGAAGCAGCAGTCTCTAATGAACAGGGAAATTTTGTTTGGATGGTGAAAATAGGAGTGTTGGAAGACACAGGCTCAGCCCAGAGAAGATAACGTTTAAGCAGGAAAAGATTCACACAGTAAGTCTGGAATATACCAAAGTGTTCCCCCGTCTGTGATGTGAACACCTTTCCATCCCTGTGCTAGTTTTAAGTCCTCTGCCCAGGTTCACTCCAAAAGTGTTGTGGTAAAGGTTGGCGATGACAAGTCAGACTGCCTAGCATTTGTCTTTTCTCTTTCAGGGTAGCTCAAGTTTCAGGGCTCTCCTTGTCTGGTCCTCCCAGCTCCAGCGGAGACACAGCTACTATGCCTGTCCGTAACTCACCCAGGATTAACTCACCCTGGAAACCTCTACACCATCGGCGAAAAATGGATGCTGAGAGCGAAGGTTCCAATGAAGAGACTGACTCCTCTGAAAACTGAAGGTTGTGAGGGTGGGCATCATTCCCATCTTGGGTTTCTCCAGAACCCACTGGAGGAACAGTACCAATTCCCAGAGCATCTGTTCTGACAGAGGTTTCTGTCTACATCACCAGTGTGTGTGTGGCTGTGCCAGTCCCCAGTATCAAGTTCACCCATCTCTTGCCAGGAAGAGCTCACATTTTTCCTAGCTCCAAATTCGTGCAGGAATAGCTCCTCTGCAGAAGTCATTTACAGCTGCAGTTATGCTTCCCTCTGCTGGCAGGCAAGGCCTGCTGCCACTTGGAAACAGCTGGGTATGGCTCTTACAGAGCTCTCCCTCACGGTTCAATAGGTGCTGAAGCAGTGGGAGCGCTAGCACAGGCCTCTTGCCAGTGTTTTGTTGTGTAGCTCTGTTCTGTAGATTTGGCCCAGACAACAGAGTGGTTAAATCGCCAACAGCAGCTCTGCACTTGTGTTCCATTGTAATTACTCACAGTAAAGCTGCTGCATCTGCATATAATCAAAAGTAGAGAAATTTCTGAAGTTCCTAGAAAAGCATGGCTTAAATATTGTCATAGTACCTGTCTCTGCTCTGTGCTTTTTTCTCCATGTGTCCAAGACTGGCCAAAGCAAATACAGCAAATAAGCTAGACTGCAGTTAAGTACTGCATGGTGCTGTCTCTGCTGCTGTGCCGAGTTTCCTTCTGTGAGGTCTCCCACTGCCTCCAATAGCATATTAAGGTCATTTGAAATGGTGAATTTCAGAGGGGTTAGAGAGGGAGTCTTTAAATTCCTTGGCCACAGGTGGTGGGGATTGCAAGTATATAGAACAACTGCTGGGGCCGGGTGGGCAGAAGCACTAAAGCAGAGGAAGCAGTTCTCAAATGCAATCCAGCTGGGGGTTTTTGTACATATTGGCATTGTTGTAGCAGCATAGCATAGCCCTTGCAACTACAAAAAGGAGTAGCATAGCATTGCATTAATGGTAACTAACTCTGCAGTTTGAATTCAACAGACTTGAACACTTTGTCTAGCCCAGCTCGCACAGACTAGTTATTTCCCTGGGAAACTTCCATTTTTCATGCTTCTTTGGGAGCCTTGCTCCTCCTGCTCATAAAGTGCTGCTACATGAGCCACCAGGAGCTGGTAACCCAAAGCTTGTACTAGATGGGATTGTTGTGGATTCAACACATGGAGCTGTTTTAAGACAAATCCCATAACTACTGGTGAGTCTGTACCACAGCCCCAGCTTTGGAGGTAGTGGGAGGGGTTATTTATTGTAAGTTGTATTATTTATGATGTATGTGTTCTCTCCCAGCTCAGTGAGTGACTGTGAGAGCCCGGCAATAAAGCACGCTGTCAGGCCTCTGCTGCATCTGGGTCTTCTGGGTTGCCCCGGCCCCTCCTCTGGGCGCTGCTGGGGCACGGCCCTGGGAGAGCATCACCCTGAGCACTGGGGCAGCACATACAGCCGTGCAGGTGCCCATGAACTCCTGCCATGCCCTGACTGCCACCCTCACCCTGCAGCAGCACTGCTGCTTCTTGAAGCCCTGGCCCCTCTGCAGGCACTGTGACAGTACAACCGTGCCAGGGCATGAGTGGCAAAGCCACGAAAGACCCAACCCTTACTACCCTCCTGCCCCATTGCAGTGGCTCTGGGTGGCAAAACATCAGCATAGAGCAGCTGAGTAATGCTTTCCTCCCACCTGCAGCTACCACAGTTCCTCAGCGGGACAGGAGAGGTGAAGCCCATGCAAGACTCTTCCCAGTCCCACAGACAAGGCTTCAGAATAGCCCCAGCCTCTCTTCTTTTACTAAGTGTGTAACTAGCCCTTTCCCCCTACTTTTCTTACTACCTAGTCCTCAACACCATAGTCCAAGGAAGAGAAAAATACACTCTTGTTAAAACCAGAGTCAGAAGCAGAGACCAAGTTGATCAGGACTAAAACAATAGTCCTCACTCACCGCTGCACTTCATGGTGAAGTCAGAGGCTCAGTACTTTGACCTCCATCCAAACTTGGGCAACAAAATAACCAGGGATCCAGTAAATATCTTTACTTCTTTACCTGGGCCTTTCTTGCTGATGATGTAGTTAGAAGCTAAAAAAATAATCTTTGATTTTTTTTCTCCTGCATTCACATATGCCAGTTTAGACAGTAAAAAGGACTATATCATGGTAAAAGTCTGACCCTGCAAATACAGAGGACTCCACAGCACCATGGATTGGGAGCACTGAGCGAACAAAAAACCAGTCATGTTACATGATGTTCAGAAAAATAGCATTCCCCTTTCCTCTGTCACTTGGTGAGCTCAGGTATGGGCGAAGAAGGACAGGAGCACTGATGAGGGCAGCCCAGGAGTTCCTGTCATATCTTTTACAGCAATGAGGTTAACCCTGTAAGAAGGCCTATCTCCACTGGCTAGTAGATAGCAGTGGGTATGAGGGCACATTGAATTTTAATAGAATGGAATCCAGAGATATTCAGAAAGCATCCTGGGCACAACCATGTCCTGACCCCCTCCGCTTACCTTCTCCCCTCCCCACCCAACCCAGGTAATAAGACAATCCTGCAGTTTACTCCAGACAAAGGTGGCAGCAGTGCCTCTTGCTTGTTTCCCTTTGAGTTGCAGTCCCTGGGTCATCAATATGAGCCATAACGATCCTGAGGAGGAAACACACCAAGATAGCATGCTACAACACCTTCATGCAAAATCCAGAGAGAGATAACAAGAAATTGGGGTGTCTGATATTTGAATGCAGTGCGAGGTTACCTAGACAGGACACCATGCAAAGGTAGGAGGTAAAATGACCTTAATGCTTTTTAAGTTCTGCCTGGTATTTGTGGAAAAAGACATCTGACAGTGTGTCCTGTCCTGTAGGAGAGGCCGAGTTCACTGGCCACCTGGAACTGCTCAGCTATTGTACTGCAGTCATCAACTATAAAAAACTGGTCTCTACCTGGGACTTTCCACATAATTTGAGAAGACAATGATAATTCCAGTGGAAGCCAGGATATGGTGAAAGTCCCTGAGCATGACAATAGCCTGTCTGAAGGTGCCGTAACATAACCTCACCTGAAGGGAGTTCATCACCCCATTGGCTAGGACAGCCATCTTGCCAGCAACTGATTTCACTCCTTGCTTGAACTGTGCAATGTCAGCTGCAGGCAGGACATTTCCAATAGACACGCCACCTATAAGAATGAGCAGGAGTTAGCCTGGAGTCCCTTAGCTCCAGAGAGTGCCCCTGACCCCCTTCCTCAACCTGCTGAGTGCTTACAAACCTGAGTGCACATTGTCAGCCTCTCCAAACAGGTCTGCAGAGCTGATGGCACTGCTGCCTGAGAGCTGCTGCAGTCGGGATCTGGCTTCATACTGCAGCAGAAAACAAAACAAAAAGGTTATAAAGGAAGGTAATAAAGTAGGACCTGAGCAAACAGGAGGAGGTAAAGCCAGAGCTGTACCAGCATAAGCACTGCACAATGCATCTACCTCAGCATCTGCTTCCCGCCCGAAAAACATATCTGAAGAGATAGCTTTAGCCCCTGCAAACTTCTGCCGAGCTTCATTGGATTCCACAATGGATGGCCTGTTCTCAGTCTCCCGCCTACCGGTGGGTCTGAGGACACAAGAGGAGACATGTCAGCTTAAGCTCAGCAACACAGTAAAGAATGAGACTTCCGTCTCAGACCCCATCTGATGAAAGGAAAGCAAGAAATCTTCACTTGATGACCATACAGGTTGTATCAAACTTAGGAATATGACAGGCAAAAAAATGCCTTAAAGCCCTTTCACTCAAGGCCCTTTTTCTTGGGCTTGTCTGTGCAAGTTAGCTTTGGTAACATGAGGCTCCTGCCATAACACAGCAGCATCTCTCCCACAGCTCCCAGACTTATCCCTTTGTCCCACGCACAAGGAGCACAAGGTACAGTAGCAGTGGCAAGGACTTTACCTCTCTGAAATTGGCCGAATACTGGAAACAGTCACCTCAGGTTCCTCCTCTTTGTCCATACCCCACGAAGAGTCTGTTTCCCATCGTGAGCCAAATGTATCTTCGAATGAGAAGGGACTGTATTTGTACCTAGGTACCAAAAACAGGTAATTGAGGCCAGACGTGAAATTCAGGAATCAGCCAAAGACTACACTGAAGCAGAGTCTTACTTGGGAGGTCCAGATGTGAAGCTTCCACCATCTTCAAACAAGTCCAATTGGCAGCGGAAAGATTTTGCTACCAGCGGCGTCTCCTGCTCAATTACTTGCATCTCAGCCATCACTGAGTGTGAAACAGAACTAGCACAACAAACAGGCAGTCAGGGCCAACGGGTCTGACAGCATCCAGCCCCTACAACCAGTCTGCCCCAAAACTGAATCTGGCCTTCACGGGCAGGGCAGGTGCCACAAGTCTTGAGGGAGAGCTGTGGGATTGTCAGCCCCCTTCACCACTTATCTATGCTCCTTCAGAAGTCTTGAGCTTCCTTCTTAAAGGAAGGATCCTGCAGGGGAACATCTGTCAAGCAGCAGGGCTCTAGAGCTAGACACTGACAGGCCACACACATCTGTGGAAAAGTTCAAATGAGAACTAGAACTTTTGAACAGAGTGCCCATTCCTTCCAGTGCCTGAAGCATTTTTAGACACAGACCAGCATATGAGCTCTTTAAATCATCTCCTTATCTGTTACAAGAGCAAGCTACTGCCTTCAAGAAACTTTTCCAGAGCAGGGTGCTTCCAAGACACCTGTCTGTCCCATGCCATGCACAGCCAAGTACCTTCTGGACACCAAGCCCATGCCCAGCCTCTCTGCTTGTTCACGCTTCTTTCCTTCAAGGTTCTGAAGTTTCTTCTCTTCCTTCTTCCGATCAAGCTGCAGTTCCTGATAAGCCAGTCGCATTGAGGTGACTCTGAGGGAAAAACGTATGGTGGGTAGCAGCTCATTACCCTCCCTTGTTGCCCATGCTGTGGAGGAGCAAGGGGTAACCCTGACAACCAGCCAAAACAGCCACTTTAACAACTGCTCTGCCAAAAATCCTTGCACGGAACCTACTGCTTGGTTTCCTATCTCACCTCCCCTGAGATTCAACTCTTCTTTTGGCTGCAATTTCCTTACTATAAGCATTGCGGTGTCTGTCTTCCCCACTTCCCACTAGAATGACCCATCCAGTTTAGCCTTTGCCTTCTTCAGCTCTGTCTAAAGGTGAACAGAAACACAAAATACTTGTATATCTTCTTCCTAAACTCTTCCAGAGATGCTAATTTGAATAAAATACGGCAGTGTAACTTGTGCCCTGCTGCAAGGGCCATCTTGGCTTATCCTATCATGCAATGTGTTCTGTACTCACATTAGGTGGTCCTAGGATGAGCAGCATTAACCTTCTATTACTTCTGCCTTATGTATGCAAGCTACTCATCCCAAACAGGACACTTACATGGACTCTTCGGCTTGTTTCCTGGACTCTGCTGCCTGCTGCTCCCTCAGCTGCTCTGCCACCTGGGCTTGCCGCTCAATCTCACTGAAGCTCTGGCTGCTTACTTTCTGGGCTCCAAGACCTTTTTTTGCACCCAACTTGAAAAACAAAAACAAAATATTGTGATTTCTTCACCCTAGATTGTTCACTGTAAAAGAAAACCTGAATCCTACTACATGCTGCACTGATCAGGCCTTTGGTCGCCCTATGTAGTTACAACCCACAGACCCAAAAAAGCTTGCAACACAATACAGAAGAACACCCAAGAGCTAACCCACCAGTGGCCCACACTAAGACATCAGCCACATACACTTCAGACTGTAACCAGTAATGATCCAAACCCCAATTTTTTTTGTGCATTAATATACAAGCTGCCTAAGCTCTCCATTCCCCAAACAGATCTCTCAGTATGCAGCTTTGTTAAGGGCAGAAAGCAAGGGGAAGGACAGCAGTAATATGAGACATGCCTCTCCATAAAACCAGAGCTCAGACATACCCCTTTCTTGGCAGCTCCTGGCTTCTTCTTTCCAATGAGGGAGGATTTAAGTTCTGCAAGAGGTGGGAAGCAGCAAATATGCAGAAATTAAGTAATTTAAGAAGCCAAAATTAGACAGCAACCCACATGAACATCCACCACAGTCCAGCTGCTATCACATCCAGGACACACCATGCAGCTTTACATCAGAAGCCTGGGTGACTTCACCCAGCTAAGAAAGATGCACTTAGAAGCTCCACAATTGCAGGCTGGTGGCCTAAAGAAGCATGTCCATTGCTTAAGAAACTTTTAAGTGAATTAAGAATTGTGAATAGCTCCTCAGTCTTATGCAACAGGAGGCCCCACCCAGTAGGGATTCAGGGTAGTTATAGAAAGACTAGATTTATTCCATACACAAATTCAAGAAAATGCAGCTTCAGAGATACATGAAGGTCAGTGCCTCACCAGTGCCTTAGGGGCAAAGCAGCAAGAACCCTAAAGTCATGTTTACGTGAACATACCAACAAAATGGACCTAATGTGCAGTGAGCTGTAAAAGCAACAAGGTTCCCCAAGGTGCAAGGGTCCCCAACACCTTGCACTTGTCAATCTGAGGACATACCACACTTGTAAAACCAGACAAGGTCCAGCCAAGGAGCAGATGCCTGGGGAAAAGTGTAAGAACAAAGCAGAGAGGGACTGCCCAAGACATTCTTCCATCTTCCCACAGGTAGTTCCAAAATATTTAGTCTCCCTTCTTGGGCTTTTCTTCCACATGTAAACATCTCCTTACTTTCTACAGTCACATGACTTCTGTTAACCCATCGATCATTATTGACAGCCTTTCCTGTATCTTTTCTAGTCTTGCCATAAATTTTGGAAATAACAGAAGTCAAAACATTCACACTATCCCAGACTTACTGTTCCTAACATTTGATTTGAGTTTGGTGGGGTTTTTTTACTGTCAGAGAACATTTAAGAAAACCATCATTAAGGTCTTCTTACAGATGTGGAACAGCTAGTTTAGATCCCAATATAACACATATAAGCTTTGGGTCATTCTCTCCCCCCAGGCACAGGAAGCTAAAGTTAGAGTTGAAGGCAGAATCACAGAAGGGGCAAGCAGAGTTGTCACAAGCAGCCAGTGTAGGCCAGCAGTTAGCCAGTTACCTCTGGCAGGAGCAGCCCCTTGTGTTGATAGATACATGGACATGTCTGAGGAAGAGACATAAAACACGGGGAATGAACAGACACTTGAGGACACAGGCTTTCCACCCAGAATGAACTCACTGTGGGCTAGGAGCATGCTCTCAGTAAGGAAAGAAACTCCACTTAGATGCTCTGTGTGCAGCCAGAACAGTAATGGCAGGGAATCAGATACAAATCCCTATTACTCTGATATCTAAATGAATTTGTCTCCAAAGGTTCTGTGGGGAAACAAATCAAAAAAACAAACACCACAGCCACGTGGCCTTGATCATCCAAGCTCTAGATCTGCAAATGCCAAGTTTTGCCCAAAGCTCAAAAAATGAAAACATGTTTTTGGGAAGGCAACGGCTTTGAACACAATCACCCAAAGGAGGAGGAAACCTCCAGTAGACTGTGGCTAGGTTTTGAGATTCAGGAACATAGTTAGTACTGCCTTCACAGGAAGATAAGCTTCTTTAGACGTTCTGGAAATTGGGTCATTGGTTCCAGCTCCACTGAGCTTACTACTGAACAGTAGGTGTAAGAGCAAGACTGATCCAATAGACAGTGAAGAGTCTTACTTACCTACAGGAGCTTTAGGAGATGTGCTCAACAAGTCAATAGATGGGCCTTGGCTGGGATCTGTGGGCACAAAACCAGAAGAAAACATTCAGCAGATTGATTCTCAACCCCTTTTTTTCCAGTGTGCTCACAGGTTCACTACATCTCTTCTTGCTCCTCTGCCCCCACAAACAAGTTACAGCTTGAAACATACAATTTCTCAAGCACAATAACTTTACATCTCCATAGAGCAAATTATTCTCTCTGCAGCGTTCTTAACACAGTAAAAGAAAGCAACCACTCTGCAAGGAAATATACAAAGCTGTTTCAAATCACAGCTATGCCTCCAGATTCTTGGTTTCCTTGTCATTCACCCTAGAAACAGTTTTCTGCTCTACATTCATATGTCATCTTCAGAACCACAGAATTCAAGGGATACAGAAGAGAGTTTAGACAAAAAATTATACTGCAAGCAGGCAAATGGGGCAGCTAATCCACAAAACAGTTTTGTGTGCATTTAGGGAAAAGCAGAGAACTGATCCCAAAGAGAGAGGTGTTTTTCAAGTCTCCACTAACTTAACTAAACATCACAGGGTGCAGAGAGCTTCCACTCGTTCAAGCCTGAACCAAAGGAAAAGTTCAGCCCTTCCAACTGTAGTACAGAATTGTATTCTCCTGGAAATGAAGGCAGGTTCTTGGAAAAAATTATTCAGCAAGGAACTCACTCGACATTTCACTGCCTTCTGATGATTTTGCTGCTTTTTCCACCTCCAGGGAAGACTGTGCAGGATTCTGGCTGGCATCTTCTACATCCCAGGTACTGGAAGACTGCAAGGAGATGCTCATTCCAGTGATTTGAAGAAGATGAATGAACCAAAAAATCCTGAACTTACTTCAGGTTTAGTAACCTATATTCAATTTTAGGCCAAAGGAAACTTGTTCTAAACTCCAGATTACATCTTCATTGAAGATAATATATGGGCAAGTCCACATGCCCTTAGCAGGGAGAAAAATTAAAGAAAAAAATGGAAGCTAAGCTGAATGAAAGGCCAGGAGGAACAACAGCACCATTTGACAGCTGGCTACTGCGAAGACTTCCCAGGTTAATGGAGATGAACTTAAATCTGGGAGAAAGTGTGAATGAGTTTTCCCAGAAAAAATTAAACCTCTGCTCCTCCTGTTTCTATTTGCCAATTCTCATGTTACTCTATTCACTTGGGAAACTGTGCAGACAGTCACCCAAATCCATTTTACCAGGGTCTGTGCACTGAAAAGCTGACATAACCAGAAGTTCGAAGGAATAGCCAGTTCTTGCTTTAACTGTATGAAGAAACTGTGCAAACACAGCACAAAAGGCACCCTCCAGAGAGCAGCTGGTAGCTCTGAGTATTCCTTAAGGTAAAGACTGTCTCAAAAACAAAAGACATGGATATTACAGGCCCCATCAGGGACTGTTCAAATCTGTGACTGTGTCCTTGCCATATGACTGAATCTTAGTTCTTCCATGGTACTACTGAATAATTACAAAATTTAGAGTCTTTCCAAACTAAGTGGGATTGCTCCTGACTGAACAACTGGCTATTTGAGAACTGTTAAGGCTGCCTGGTTGAGGCAGTTCTTCTCACCTGTGTGTGCTCTGTGAAGAAATCAGCATCACTCTTGTCAGGGGAGTGCCCAGGGGCTCCACTCAGTCCATCTATAAGCAGCTGAAGAGAGGAGAAGGATAAAAGAAGGTATCCTACAAGACTCAGCATCCAGCACTACACATCTAACAGTGCTGAGCTGCTCCGACTTACATCAGTGCCATACTTGGCCATGGCAGCACTTGCCAGCTGCCGGATCTTCTCCCTGTACATCTGGGCAGCTCGACTATTATATTTAGCATTGGCATCTGTGGTGGTACAGCCATGCTGGCGGAAGAAAGCAGTCTGAAAAGAGAAGAATACTCAGTCTGCTGACTGCTATATCATACTCAAGCATGCATTAGACAAAATCAAGAGAAAAAGAAAACTTCCCAGAGACAGGGGATGATGGACTGAGAACAGGCACAAACTGACCATTCACTGATCAACTTTCTCCAGGACGTCTCATTCCAGGCCCCAGAGGCATGAAAACCATCCATATCCTCCACAAAAGGGTGACTCTGATTCACAATGCTGAGCATGAGCTTTCAAACTGATCAGTGTTATTAACTCAAATCATTTAAGAACACTGAGCCTCATTTAAATGAGGTGCAAGAAAGTGACAGATATGCGCATCAGAAAACAATGCATGCAAAGGTCACAGTCTGACTTCCAAGCACACCTGACAATGCTCTCCTTCATTATACATTTCAGATGAATTTGGTATCCAGAAAAAGAACTGACGAGATTGGTACTGAGAAAGCCACACAAAGGAAAGGGACAAAAAACAGTGTGGATTAGCAAGACGGAAACCAAGCAAAATGCCTAGAGGCTCCTCACCGCATTGGCATTGCTGCCTACTTGCATACACCTCAGCTGGAACCAGTTCCAGTTAGAATCCAACTCCGTGGACCTGTGCAGAGCACAAACCGATTATTTCTATTAATAAAGAGCAAGCACGCCAAATGCAAAACCAAGCACTGACCTAGAATGGTCAGATATCCCACTACCATCCCAGAGTATACAGGGCAAAGGGGAAAAGAACATGTTAGTAACTTCTTTGCTCCTGTAAAAAAAATTATTTTGAACTTTTAAAGAGAGGAAAAAACCCAGCTTTGCACCAAATAATATCCACATTTTGAGGATCTCTCACTTGTACTGCTTGTTTAGAAGCCAGAGCTGGAGCTATAAAAGCACAGCCAAGGACTTTCATTCTACATGTAGAGACATATTTAGCCCGTCCCACAGATCAGGCCAAAACACATGACAAAGCAACTGAGAAAACATCCAAGTAAAGCCAGAGGACACAGCGTGGCTCATATCAGTTACTCAATTTCTCTCTGAACAAATACAGGTCATAGTTCTGTTACTTAAAATGCTAACTTTTATAAGTACTGAAAAGAACTAAAAATCAAACACCATCCTGCCCACTGGGATGATTAAATAGTATTCCTCGGTTTGCCTTGCTTAGCATTACAAGAAAGATTTCCATACTGCTGTTTTACTGGCAAGATTCACACCCCCCACTCTCCCCTCTGCTCCTACAACTCGAAGTGCAGGCAGCATTTCTGCCAGGTTAGCGAGAGTAACACGTGGAAAGGTCGGGAGCCCCTCGAGGTGGTGTGGAAGCTCCCTCCCGGAGGGCGGCGTGCCCCCGGCGCTGCCCCGCTCGGGGGAGGCCGGCCCGCCGCCCGCGCACCTGATGAAGCTGAGGTGCACGCCCAGGGACCGGTGGACGCCGGAGCAGTCGATGCACAGGAACACCCCGTAGGTGATGCTGGCCCAGCTCGGGTTCTTGGCGCCGCAGTCGAAGCACGACTAAAGCGAAAGCAGAGGGACAGCCGGGCTGAGCGACGGCTCTGCCGCTCCGCCACCCCCGGCCGCTCTCCCCCGGCCCTGCCCAAGCGCACCGCGGCCGCAGGG